>JARHVA010008451.1:0-102500 GCA_037957365.1 Torreya grandis
CCCTAGTATATCTATATATCTATTTTTTATACTGCCTAAAACAAACAAGATACATCAGAGGGAACTAGCCCATACCTAGAGACTCTCCTCTCCTGCTTTGCCATCCCACAGGTGAGAGAGGAGTTTCCATGTTGCAGGGAGAGGGCAGGTACCTATTTTCCTGCCACCAGGTGCAATCTCCAATCATCAACAGTTTTGGCACGCCAGGTGGGATGGTGTTTTTATCAGTTTCTAATGTAGTAGTATTTTAGGATTGATGCTGGTCCTGCTACAATCATTTCAAAGATTTCCAACATTTGGCGACTCCACTAGTAAGAGCTTAGTTCTTTGTTTTAAGATGAGTCACTTAAACTTCTATGCCAAAAGTCATGACAAAGTCAGCTTCAAGGGGGGTTCCTTTTGTTTTCATTGAGCTGCCTTTAAACTCTACTAAAAGGCTCAGGTTTGAAATAACTCACCCTTATCCATTAGTAAATCCTCCTAAACTTGTTGCTAGGAACACCAACCCAACTCAGCCACAGTTACAGCCCATTCCAGCCATGGCATTGCCTTTTGTAGCTTTTCGCAGTGAGAGCCCTTTAAACCTCCCACGTTATGATCCAATTCCAGGAACATCTCTAAAAAATGTACCTTCTTTTGATGGAGTGGGACCTATTATAGTTGTTGAGCATATCAAGAATATTGCCAACCTTTGCAATATTCATAATATAACAGAAGAAAACATTGCCATCAGACTGCTAGCTTTTTCTTTGAAAGGGAAAGCTCTTAATTTGTACAGCACCTTGCCTGTGAATTCCATACATTCTTGGAACAAATTGGGCACTCATTTAACTGGGCATTTTGGGGAAAAAGTGACGGCCTCTCTCTTGCGGAGTAGCTGACGACTATAAAGAGAGCTCCACACGAGTATATGTAGGACTTCAACACGGAGTTTCAAAAGACTTGGGATAGAATTCCCATCCTGGTAAGGCCAACTCCCAGCTACACTTTCTTGTACTATTTAAAAGCATTAAATAGCAACATTGCTGTGATGATCTAATCTATGGGAGGGCACATATTGCCTGCTGCTTACGACATCACCATAGCAGCCGAGAATTGCTTGGTACAAGCCAAAAAGATCACTCCTAGGCCCAACATGCCACTTTTCCCAAAGATGCTACCCCCTATATAGACTGTTGTTCCCACCATTGCTCCCCTACCCACCATTGAGAAGCCAGTCGCTATTCCATCAAATGAACTACATGAGGCTAAAATCCTATTGCAAAACATGTCAAATGAACTTGTAGCTCTTAAAAGGCAACAAGCTCAAAATAATAAGCCAAATCTGGGATATCAACATTATGGTCAAGCACTTAGAAACCCTTTTCAAGGCTATAGTCAAGGACAGGGTCAGCTCACTCAAACCAGGCCTTATCAAAATTATAACTTAGGCCCCTCTTTGTCATCTAAAACCATGGTGCCAGTTCAGAATAACCTTGTACAGGAACATCCTAGCTGTTCAACCATTGGACATGGCCAAGAGTAAGCTGTCCATATGAATGACATGATGAATTTTTTACAAAATTTAGAAAACCAGGTTGTTGATCATTCCCAGTTCTTTGAGTTTCCATCTCAGCCCAGCACGAGTAACAATCAAACTCAGCCGGATTCTACCCTGATAAATCATGAAGAGGGTGAGCTCTATGTAATTAATCATGGGGGCACTACTGGCAATCAAGTTGATTGCATTGTAGCCAATACAAGATTTAAAAGAAGAGCAGTTGGAGAAGTACAAGCTTCCCCTCAGGCAGTAATGAATCCTCCACCACACCCTTTTCAAAGGGCCCCAATTTCTAGTCAATCGACTGCACCTCCATCTCCTCAGTCTACAACTCTAGCTAGGATCAGCCCAAAGGAAGGCACGAAGGGAGTCAACCCCCAAGTTAATATTGTTGATCAAATGAAGAAACTACATGTGAGCATTTCTCTATGGGATTCATTGTCTCTCACAGGGCAAAGGGATGTATTGAAGAAAGAATTACATGAGCTTGATCGATAGGCCATCCCAGCAGACACTAATAATGTCCTAATGACAAATGGGCAGCCTTCTACTTCAGATCAGGTAAAGAAAGGACTCCCCCCTTTTATGTATCTTTGATCATAGGGGATTTCTTAGTACACAATTGCATAATCAACAGTGGGGCCACCACTTCAATAATGCCCAAGTGCATTTCTGATAAGATGGGATTAAAGTATGAAGCAATGAACAAAGGAGTCTTACAACTAGATGGGATGCCTGCAAAGACAATTAGGATCTTGAAGGGATTAAGTTTAACATTGCATGCCTACCCGACATTCTCAATCCCCCATGATATAGTGGTAGCGGACGTTCTTCCATATTTTACAATCTATTTGTCTAGGGACTTTATATCCAAGATAGGTGGCTATCTAGCAGCAAACTGGTCATATCTAGTTTTCAAAACCAAGTACAGGACCAAAGTGAAAATTGAATCTGATCCACTCTATAAGGACCACCTAGATCCATATTCACCTAAGGCAGTGAATGTCAGTTACACTATCATTAATCCAGAAGAGTCTCAGACGGACAAATATTCATCTTCTACTCTTAAAGGAGTCACAAGTCTACTCTTGGATGAGTGGGGAAGCAATAACTTTGAGCATGATCCTTATAAGTTTATTAAAGAGGCAGATCTTGGCATCTATTGCTTGCATGAAGAAGGTGCCGTCATGCCCAATATAATGAAGGAGAACAAAGAAAACCTCAGCTTGTGGCAGTTGTACTTTGATGGTTCCAAAAGTAAACTGGGCACTGGTGGTGGGGCAATGTTAGTTTCCCATTCTAAAGAAAGGTACTTTTTAGCTTTCCATTTCTAGTTCTCTTGCACATATAATGTTGCAAAATATGAGTCTTTGATTCATGAACTTGAGTGGGCAAGAAAGAGAGGGATCAGGAAGTTGCAAATCCTGGGGGACAGTGAACTAATTGTGAACCAAATAAGAGGCCTAAACTTGACCAAGAACTCCTTGCTGAAGTCTTACAAGCACAGAGTCTGGGACTTGATGGAGGATTTCCTTGCTCTTAACATTACCTCAATTCCCAGGGAATAGAATAAGTAGGCTGACAGGCTGGCAGCTATTGGCACCCAATCTGATGTTTCAAAAGAGATAAGCAGGGATTGTGGTTCGCACCATTTAAAAGTGGTAGTTTATCCTTCAATTTTGGACAATGTTATGAATTGGTAGGTCTTCAAAAGTGACTAGCAGATAGCTCTTTTCCTGCAGGAAGAAGCTGAGTTCGTAGTCCACAATCAAGTGAAATTGTAGTAGTAATATAGAAATCAGATTATTCAATTGAAGAACAATAAACTCCCTAAGGGTCTGGTCACACTTGAAAGTATTTTCAACAGAGATGACCAACTAAGAAATGACAAAGCATGCATCACTACTAGAGAGTAGAATTATGAAAAAGTTGAAATCTTCAAAGACAAGCTGCTAGTGCTTGGTAAGGTCTGCACATTTTAAGAAAGGCAAGCTTTCATTCTACTGTGTCAGGAGTTCACTGACATCTTTGCCTGGAATTATAGTGACTTGAAAGGCTTCGATCCAAGACTTGCCCAACACACCACTGAATTAGAGGAAGGTACAAAACCAGTCACACAAAAATAGAGGCCTGTTAATCTGATGATTGAAATCCTTATGCAGAAAGAATTGGTCAAGTTGATTGAGTCTGGCATTATATTTCTGATCAAACATTCCTCATGGTTGGCCAATTTGGTTCCAATCAAAAAGAAAAATGGGGAGATCAAGCTGTGCATCGAATTCAGAGACCTTAATAAAGTCTCTTTAAAGGATCATTATCCCCTTTCGAACATGGAGCAGATCCTCCAAAAGGTAACTAGTTCCAAACGTTTCTCCCTCCTGAATGGTTATTCGAGATATAATCAGATTCTGGTGCGAGGCTATGACTAATACAAATCAACCTTCACCACTAAATGGGGAACGTTCACCTACCAAAAGATGCCTTTCGGGCTATCCAATGCTGGTGCTACCTTCCAGTGAGCCATGGACATGGCTTTCAATGGTTTGATAAATAAGAACATGCTAGTGTACCTTGATGATATAACGATTTTCTCCAAGGAGGCGGGCCAACACATGGAGCACCTCAGGTAGATTTTTGAGAGGTGCAGGGAATTTGGCATCTCCCTAAATCCAAAGAAATGCGTATTTGCTATCCATGAGGGGAAACTTCTTGGCCACATTGTGTCCAAGGAAGGTTTGTCTATTGACCCTGAGAGAGTCCGCTCCATTCTGGAAATGTCCCTACCAAAGCACAAGAAAGGTCTGCAGAGTTTCTTTGGATGGATAAATTTCATTCGGAGGTTCATTATAAATTTTACTGAGATAGTTAAACCCCTAACCTCTATGCTAAGGAAGGGTGAAGAATTCAAATGGACAATGCCAAGAAAAGACAACTTTAAATCCATCAAACAGGCTTTGACCCAGGCTCCCACTCTAATCAGCCCCGACTTCAATAAAGAACTCAATCTCTATACCTTCAACAATGGAGAAGTAATATCTGCTATGCTTACTCAAGTAAACAGTGATGACCTCGAGCAACCACTCACCTTCTTCAGCCAAGGGTTAGAGGAATTTGAAATTAGGTACACCTATGTAGAGAAGCAAGTCCTAGCAATAGTGTGCAGCCTGAAGAAATTTAGATACATGTTGTCAAATGACAAGATCCATCTCATGGTTCCACATCTTGGCGTCAAGGATTTCTTGACCAATCGAGACTTAAATGAGAAAAGAGCATGATGGATCACCAAAGTGATGGAGTACAACATAGACATCAAAATCACCAAGTTGGTGAGAGGAAGGGGCCTGTGTGAATAGCTAGCAGTAGATTTGAGGCAAAAAGGTGAAGACAGCTTGTTGATCCATGACACAACCACCACAAAATAACCAACTATCATAAGAGATTGGACGCTGGACATGAGGCACTTCCTTCTTATGGGTGAATGTCCACAGGGTCTTGGTAGGGCCAAAAGAAGGTATTTTAAACTTCAATCCCTTCCTTATGTTTTGATTGATGGAGTATTATTTAGGAATGATATCTCTGGGGTTCTCCTAAGATGCATTGACCCTAGTCAGGCTGACAAGGTATTGGCTGAGTTTCATGATGGGCCAGTAGGCAGCCATTTCGCCCCTAAGACCACAGCGGCTAAAATAATGAGAGCTGGATATTTCTGGCCCACACTTTTCAAGGATACCTATGCCTGGGTAAGGAAGTGCCAAAAGTGTGCACTTTTTGACAAAAAACAATGATTGGCTACCATGCCCCTACAGCCCATTCAAGTTGAACAACCATTCATGCAGTGGGGTCTGGACTTTATAGGTATGATCAATCCTCCCTCCAGTACCAGACACAAATGGGTCCTGACTACTATGGATTATTTCACCAGGTGGGTGGAAGCCATTGCTTTGAAGGAAGTGAATGAAAGCACAGTCCTAGATTTCTATGAGGACTTAGTGACACATTTTGGGGTCCTAACTACTATAATTTCAGACAATGCCTTGGCTTTTCTGGGAACCAAAACTAGTGAATGGGCACTAAGGTATGGTATATACCTCACCACTTCATCAAATTACTACCCATAGGGGAATGGGCTAGCTGAGTCCACCAAAAAAAATCTGATCAGAATTATAAAGAGGACCATGGAGGAAAATTAAAGAACTTAGCATGCCAAGTTGAAAATAGCTCTATGGGCCGATCGAATCACTCCAAAGAGAGCAATAAAAAATTATCCATATACGCTTGTGTATGGAAGGGAAACAAGGCTTCCCTTCTCACTCGAATTGCCAACACTGGACCTCACTCATCAACTATAGTTAGAGGAAGTAGCATGGAGGTCAGATTGTGCAAACTAATGGAGCTCCAAGAGATAAGGGACCATGCCATGGCTGCCATGTCTAGTCGCCAGTAGCAAATAAAAAGACACTTCAACAAGAAATCTTTGTCAAAGGATTTCTATAAAGGAGACATTGTTTTGAAATGGGATGAAGATAGAGCTAAGCCTAGAAAACATGCAAAATTTGATGCCCTCTGGAGCAGTCCTTACATGATTACTCAGTGCAAGCAGTATAACACGTTCCAGCTCTCCAAGTTGGATGGTAAAGAATTGTGTATCCTAGTCAATGGGATACATCTGAAGCATTGCCACTATTTTTTTTTTGGTTTGGCTGTACATAGTTTTCCTTGTTTTCCCTAAGTGCAGTTTGCACAGTTAGTTGTTTTTAGTCTTGTGTGTTTCCCTTTGCATGTGGGGGTAAATTTTGTATTTTAATCCTGGGATCTTTTGGGCTATTATTAATTCTTTCAAGCTACATCTGACTCCGCGCTCAATGGATATTCAAAGGCAACTGGGTCCTAAGCATAACAAGCATGCTTCCCCTAGGAGTTGCTAATTTGTTGACCCAATTTTTCCCCTCTGGCAAAATTTTGGTCACCCTCTTCGAAAACTATGAAAGGCCAGTCAATTTCGGGTTGCAGTCCATCTTTAGGTTCATGCTTAGTTCAACAAAAAGGTTCAAGTGCTTTGGTTCAACACAAAATTTCAAGTCAATGGTTTAATGCATCTAAGTCCCACAAAAAATTTAAAGTTTTAAGCAATGGGTGGCAAAATTGCTATGCATAGCAGTAGGCGGGGAAAAAGAGACCGCCAACATAAGTAATGGGTGGCAAAATTACCGTGGGAAGCAGCCGATAGAGAAAAGAAGATCGCAAACTCAGCTGAGATCAGCAAAACTACTATGCATGGTAGCTAACTCGGCTGACATCGGCAAAACTATGGTGCATGGTAGTAAATCGGCTGACATCGGCAAAATTGCCACATGCAGTCCATGACATTGAGTGGTAAAATTACCGCTCACAACATCAAGTGGTAAAAAAACCCTGTAGAACACAGGAAAAGGCCCGCCCAACAGGTAGAGGAGCAGGTCACATGTAAAATGAGGTAGAAAGCATGGTCCCAATAGATTTATGACATCAGCTACAATGTTTTTCCCTCTTCCCAATGAGACTCCTCTTGGCTTTTCCCATATAAATTGGCAGACTTGGCCATTTTAAAAGGATCTTCTCCAATTTTGTAAAGAGCACAACTCTCCAAATTCTCCACCTGAATCAATAAAAGATATTTTTTACCTCTTTCTTGGATGGATTTTTTTGTGTATGCCTTGAATGTTGGTCTGTGTCCAGTCATTGTTCCTTGATGCTCTCACAAGTCCAGCACCAGCAAACCAGTCATCAACAAAGTGCCATTGTCTGTTGCTGCCAAGAGTAGAGTTCTATGTTGGAGGTATAGAATAGGAGAGGTCACTTACAGTGTGTATTTCTCAGCACCTTGGTGAGTCCCTATTTCCTGTGCTTTCCATAGGAACCTCCCTATCATTTCCAGCAGCCTGGTCTTTCTGCCAAGTCTCAGTGTATGTATGTTTTGTTTGATCCTGAGAGTGGAGGTGGGAAGGTCATTTCATTTTTGGTGTATCACCTCTTTAGAGTAGGCTGTTTGTTTTCTTGTATTTTATTCTCCCTTTTCATCCCCCCTAGTATATCTATATATCTATTTTTTGCACTGCCTAAAATAAATAAGATACATCAAAGGGAACTAGCCCATACCTAGAGACTCTCCTCTCCTGCTTCGCTGTCCCACAGGCGAGAGAGGAGTTTCCATGTTGTGAGGAGAGGGAAGGAACCTATTTTCCTACCATCGGGTGCAATCTCTAGTCATAAACATGACCCATAAAATTTTACATATCAAATTTTAGCTTCTGGTTCATTTTATAAATATGAAAACTCTGAAATGACCAAAACACTAGTTTAGGTCTTCTTGCATGCTAGATAAGGAAAATAGATGTTGGGTAAGTACCAAGATTAAAATTGATTTGAAAATTATCTATGAAGGTCTGGAACATATTATAAAATAAAAAGACACCTAATAAAATCCTATTTACCTTGAAATTAGCTTCCAATTCACCTTTTCTTCATTTCTCCACTAGCAACAAACTTCATGGTGACTGCAACCTTTGTGGTATGGGGTACCCTATTTGTATTTAGAATTTATAGAAAGGTTTATAAGGTTTTTTTAGGTGTTTAACAGATTAAAAAACATTAATTTGATCTTTTATTTCCTTTTGGTCACCAATTTCACTCCTTTTCCTTCAAACTATCCCTTCATGCATGCTAAAATTACCCCTGCTCTGAGATAAAATAGAGAGAGTTTTCCATGTTAGATGATAAAATATGATTATTTTAGAGTGTATTATGGGTCATAATTATTATATTTACCAAAATTTGGCACCTAAATCTTCCATTTAGACCTCCATATTTACATATTTCTAAGGCAGACTTTATGATTCAAGCAATCTGTGAAGGTAGGTAGAGTATGACTGTGTTTGGATGATTTATGGATTTACTTGAGTTTTTTTGGAATATTTAAGGGTTATTAAATAATATAAAATCCTAATAAAACCATTTTTATATCCTATTTGACCCTTAAACCCTTCCTCATTATCTTGGAAACCTTGTTTTATCTATGACTACCCATATGGAGATCTATGTTTTAAGCCTGGTTGTAGGTTACTTGATCTAGTTTCATGATTTTAAGACATCATAAAAGAATATTACTGATGTTAAAAATCCCAAATTAGTGATCATTCATAATTTTTACAAGTTGGAGTTCAATCCTTTGTACCAAGTTATTTATCTCCCAAGAATAGGTTCACTGTTCCTTAAAGACTGAGGCATGCCCTTAAAACCCTAGTTGTAGGTTATGGTTGAAGTTTGGTTTGTTATTTTTTGAGATCCTTTATTAAAATTTACAAATTAATATGACTCATTCATTCATTTTATTTACCTATAAGCCTTTACAACTAACATCATCCATGTTTAGGTCCTTAAGGAAGATGCTTCTGCCTTGATTATGGATGGCCTCTCCCAAGCCTATGTACAGACAGGGGAGGTTGTTGAGGGGTCAAAACATTAAATTCATGATTTTATTTTTCATTTTATCTCAATATTTTACATTTAAACTATTTAGGATGGTTTTAAATTAGTAGCATGATCTAGGTTCATCCATGTAATGAAATTACTTCAAGAATTAAGTATAACAACAAAATTATATCTAGATATGACTGAAATATATCCAAATATATGATAATATATAAGCCACTTCAAGGGGGAAACCTCCACAAGCTTCAATAAGAGTAGAATTCACAATATGATGATAAATGATTACCCACTACCTCATATATATAGTCTAACTAGGCCATGGTTACTCCATATGCCGACCTACTAATCTAAAGAAAGCATAGATAAATGTAATATAATGTCAAAGAGGGATAAGTAAGCCACAAGTTGGCTAATACTATCCTCATACATGTGATAGGTTAGGGGCATAGCATGCCCTTCCCCTTCAAACCAATGTTGTCCTCAATGTTGAACAACTATGGATGTTGTTGCAGAAATTCTTCACCTTCCCAAGTTGCATCTTCACTGCTTTGGTTTTTCCACTTGATCAAATATTCCTTAATCTCTCTGGTTCTCAACCTCTTAGTACGTGTTTGGAGGATCTGCTCTAGTTCCAAAATGACTCATCCTTCTTCATCTAGTTCTGGGAGCTCTATCTAGGCTGAAACTTTCTGTCTAATGACCTTCAAACAAGAAACATGAAATAATGGGTGTATGTGAGATGAATGAGGTAACTCGAGCTTGTAAGCCACACTTCCAATTTTTTGTAGAACTTGATAAGGGCCATGATACTTTGGAGCAAGTTTTTTGTCCTTTTTCTATTGCTTCAAGGACATCTACTTGTAAGGTTACAAATGAACAAATACCCAGTCACCCACCTCAAAATTTTGCTCACTCTGGTGTTGATCTGCTTGTTGCTTCATCCTATTTTGTGCCAAGGCCAAATTCTCTCTCAAACTAGCCAAAACCTCTTGTTGATGTTGAATGTGCTCTTCCACATCTCAAACCTTGGTGTGCACATTTAATGAAGAAGTGATGGAAGGTGGATGGTAACCATATAGTGCTAGAAATGGAGACATTTTAGAAGAGGTATGGAAAGATGTGTCATACCACCATTCTGCAAGTGGTAGCCATTTAACCCAATGTTTTTTTGTTTATCTAATACAAAACAATGGAGATACCCCTCTAAACATTTGTTAACCACTTCAGTTTGTCCATCAAATTGGGGGTGGTAAGATGAGCTATGAGTTAGCTGAGTACCCAAACAAGAAAATAGTTTAGTCCAAAAATTACTAGTGAAAATAGGATCACGATCACTTACAATTATTTTTTGGGTTCCATGTAATTTGAGAACTGCTTCCATAAAAATAGCTATGACTGTACTTGCTGAAAATGGGTGTGAGAGAGCAAAAAAATGGGCATATTTTGTAAGCCTATCCATAATGACCAAAATAACATTATTACCTTTAGAACAAGGAAACCCAGTGATGAAATCCATGGAAACCTCCTCCCACCT
Organism: Torreya grandis; assembly: GCA_037957365.1. NCBI lineage: Eukaryota > Viridiplantae > Streptophyta > Pinopsida > Cupressales > Taxaceae > Torreya > Torreya grandis. The sequence continues at coordinate 10,542 of JARHVA010008451.1, forward strand.
TTGACTAGGAATTGCTAATGGTTGTAATAAACCTAAGGTCTTAACTGTTTCACCTTTATTCTATTGGCATATCATGCATTCTTCCACAAAATTTTGTATATCTCCCTTGAGTCCTTCCCAAAATAATTCTTTCTTAATTCTATGATAAGTTTTCAAGAACCCTGAGTGTCCCCCAAGTGGAGATGCATGCAACTCTGCAAGAATCTTATGCTTAAGCTCTAAAGTTTTGCATAAGTATAACCTACCATTATACCATAGGACATTACATTTCCATTCAAATTTGTCAGAGGATAAATTACCTTGCTGGAGATTCTAAATCAAAACCTATGTATCCTTGTCTTGCTCCCATTCTAACCTAGCTTCATCCACCCAATCTGCTTGCAATATGGACATTGCACAAAGTAATGCTTCTATGGATGCATCTTGTCTAGATAGTGCATCTGCTACTACATTATCTTTACCCTTCTTATAGATGATTTCAAAATCATAACCCAACATTTTGGTTACCCATTTTTGTTGTTCCTCAGATGAAAATCTTTGTTCCAGAAAGTATTTGAGACTATCATGATCCATTTTCACCTTAAAGTGTCTACCCATCAGATAAGGCCTCCATTGTTTAACTGCATGAAGAATAGCCATCATTTATTTCTCATAGTTAGGTTTTTATAGATTCTTACCTTTGAATTGATGACTTTCAAATGCAATGGGTCTTCCTTCCTACATTAGTACTACCCCCAATCCAGACCCAAAAGCATCACATTTAACAGTGAATGTTTGTGAGAAGTCTGGAGTAGCCAAAATTGGAGTGGTGCACATAGCTACTTTTAGTTTCTCAAATGATTTGGTGGCATCATCATTCCAATGGAAAGCATCCTTCTTTAGCAATGTAGTGAGTGGAACTGCTATGCTGCCATAACCTTTCACAAATATTCTATAGTAACCTGTTAGTCGAAGAAAACCTCAAAGGTTTTTGAGAGTTTTTGGCATGGGCCATTCCATTATCACTTTGATCTTTTGAGGATCAAATTTGACCCCTTCATGGGAAACAATGTGACCAAGGTACTCTACCTCCTATACTCCAAAAGCACATTTAGATGGCTTCGCATAAAGTTGGTGCTTCTCCAAAACTATCAACACTTGTTTCACATGTTGCAAATGTGCTTCCCATGTCTGACTATAAATCAATATGTCATCAAAGAAAACTAGCAAAAACTTCTTTAAAAAAGGCCTAAAATAGTGTTCATCAAACTTTGAAAAGTAGATGGTGCATTTGTAAGACCAAAGGGCATTACCAAAAACTCATAATGGCCCTCATGTGTTCTAAAAGTAGTTTTATGAACATCTTCATCCTTGATTCTAATTTGATGGTACCCCAAGCGAAGATCCAATTTTGTGAAATAATTAACACCATGCAACTCATCAAGTAAATTATCAATTACTGGAATAGGAAACTTATCTTTGATGGTGTACTTGTTGAGTTCCCTATAATCTAGGCACATCCTCCATGTGTCATCCTTCTTCCACACCATGACCACTGGTGATGAATATGCACTTTGGCTATGCTTGATGATCCCTGCCTCTAGCATCTCATGGACCATCTTTTCAATTTCACTCTTTTGTGCATATGGATATCTATATGGTCTGATATTTGGTGGTTGACTTCCTAGAATTAGTTGAATGGCATGATCATGTTCTCTTTTTGGTGGTAGTCCTTTTGGCATGGCCCCAAAAATAGATGAGTGGTCTTCAAGAATTATTTGTAGATCAGGATGTGTAGATACCTTTGTGGGTTGAACTTCTATGGAGCATAATCATGCAATAATTCCCTCTACCCCCTTTTCTAACATCTTGGTCATCTGATGTGAACTAACCAATTGTGGAGATTTTGCATGTAATCCATGTAGTTCAATTTTCTTACCTTCAGAATGAAAGCGCATGAATAGTTCTTGGAAGTTCATCTCAATAGTACCTAAGGTTGTGAGCCATTAGACTCCCAAAACAATGTTTGTGTTACCCATGGGAATAGCAAACATAGGAGAGTCGAGATTGTACCCACCCATAATAAGCTTAATACTATGGCATTTGCCTGAACAATTAATTATTCCACCATCTACAACCATGACCTAAAATTTTGGTGCTAGGTAGATGAAATAGTTCAATCGAGTGGCCAACTTATGGTTTATAAAGTTATGTGTGCTCCCTAAATCAATCAACACTGTCACCTTCTGTTTCTTGAGGAAACCCACCACCTTAAGAGTTTGTGGAGTGCTAATACCTACAAGTGCATGGCAAGAGATTGTAGGTTGGGAATCTTCAGGTACCTCCTCTATATCTTCCTCATCATCATTAGAGGCATCATCTACTTCTTCATCTTCATTTGGTCCCTCAATGTAGAATAACTTCTTCTTAGCACATCTATGTCCTTTACTCCACTTGCTATCACAACCAAAACATAATCCTTTTGCATGCTTATCTTCAATTTGCTGAGGGGTCAATCTAGTAGGTGGAGGAAATGTTGATGATGATATGCTATGATATTTGAAGTGAGTGAATGGATGCTTCTTATTGGCTATGAATTTTTCCTCAGCTCTATGTGCTAGGATAATATATTTAGAAATATTAAGTGGATTAAACATGCCTACCTAATGTTTAATGTGGTCCTTAAGTCCACCCAAAAATAGGTCATTCAAGTTTGCATTAGAAATTGTCTCCACACGTAAGGATAGGTTATAAAAATTATGAATATAATCCTTGATAAAGCTAGTTTGTCACAATTTTTCCAGTTGGCTAAAGTAATTATCTGTCACACTATTGCCATAGTGTAATTGTAGCTGCTCTGTAAAAATTGACCAGGTGACATTGAGACTCATCTTTTTCTTTTGAGCACACAACCATCAATACCAAATGAATTAATCAGGTTCAAGATACAAGGATGCCATGGTAACCTTCTATCCGCTTGGAATTTGATGTAGGTCAAAAAAACTCTCCATTTAGTTGAGCCAATTGAGTGGATCTTTTCCATCGAATTTGTGCATATCCACTTTTGGTAATAGGTTCCTCTATGGCCATGGAGTTGGATTTAAAGTAGACTGGTTAGGAGAAGCACCCTAGTGGGTTTGTGAAATAGAGTTAGCTTGATGACTTGATTGATTAATGTTCAAATCTGTCATGATATATCCCAAACTATCTTGTGTGGATTGCATATTAGATTGTATGTCTTGTACCTCACTCTGAATGCCTTGCACACTATAGTCAAGCTGGCTCACTTTGTGATCTATGTCAAAAAACCTTGGTACAAAGGGTCTATTACACCCCCTTCTAACTCCATCTCATCCTTGTTAGGAGTTTTTCCTGGAGTTTCAACACCCTTTCCTCGGCCCTGAGTTTGTGGACCTACCATAAAAGGGTTTTACGATGTCGACCCTTATTGACACTTTTGACCCAACTTTGACCAAGTGATTTTGGAACTATTTCGGCCTCAAATAAAAATATACAAATAAAAAATTATAGCCAAATTTTTCTAATCTTTCCAAAACTATAAACAACTTAGAAAAATTCTTTGAATTGCGCACTATAAAGCAATTTTATGAAAAACTATAACATAGTGATAACTTTTGAAAAACAGTTCCAAATGAGCTGAAATTTTAATGGAAGATTAATTTGATTATTTCTCACCTCCAGTAAAAACTTTTTAGATAAATTTGCAACCATTTTTATATATCACAAAAATTAAAAATTTAGTGTTTCGCCCACAAGATTGCGCAAATCGCAGCTTTGATACCACTTGTAATGTAATTACTTCAAGAATTGAGTAGAATAGTAGAATTATATCCAGATATGACTGAAATATATCCAAATATATGATAATAGATAAGCCACTTCGAGGGGGAAACCTCCACAAGATTCAATAAGAGCAGAATTCACAATATGATGATAAATGATTACCCACTACCTCCTATATATAGTCTAACTAGGCCATGGTTACTCCATAGGCCGACCTACTAATCTAAAGAAAGCATAGATAAATGTAATATAATGTCAAAGATGGATAAGTAAGCCACAAGTTTGCTAATACTATCCTCATACATGTGATAGGTTAGGGGCGTAGCAATCTAGTTGGAGTGCAAGACCAATTTACCATTCATACCCTGTAGACATCATTATCCCTTTTTAGTAGTTTTTAGCCACTTTTAGGTCTTGCAAAATCCATCTTCCACTCACACTCTACCCATAAAAATTAGCATGTTTATTATTTATGGATATTAATACAAGGTAAACCTATAATTATCCTTTAACACCACCATTATCTATCAATATTAAAACCTCAAAAACACCTAAGAACTCTGTTTTGGTGATTTAGGGATTGTGGGACCAAATACAGTGAAGTCATTGTTTTGAAGGAAAATCTCCATTTTTAATAGAATATTAACCTCCATTTCATGAAATATAATATAATTTTAGTAATTTTAGGACCTCAATATGAACTTCACCATGTATTTAATGATTTACACCTCTGTACAACCTCTTAAACTCCTATAGAAGGTCGATGTAATCACATTTTGCAAACAAGGTAGTAAACAAGGGAATTTGAACAATTTTATTTTAAAAGGAATTAATACCAAGATTAATTAATTAAATAACCTTTAAAAAATTATTCCAAGCATTAAACATCTCATTTAACTCCTCTTACGTTGAAAAGTCAGGTTACACACCCATGAATGCAAACTCTGAGAAACAAGCACAATTTTGGAATCCTCCATCAAGGGAATTAAGAGAGAAGTGTTTGATAATTGAAAAATCATGGAGAGGACCATATTACCACCTAAAAACACCTCATAAAAATCACACATCTTCCTTTCTTTTTTAAAATAATAAATAGATGCAAACTTAGACCCCTCTTTAATGCAATTCCATAAAAAGCTGTCTAAAGTGTAAATGATTATTCATAAATAAGAAGAAACCAAATTGAAACTTATTATTATTATTAAAATTAATCTAACTTAAATTAAAATCCACCCCCAAAATCAATATTTCCAATTCCACCAGTAGCTTCCATAGTGAGTGATTGAATCCACCCTTCCTTGGCTTGCTAATGGAAAATGAAGGAAAAGAAGTTGGAAATGGATATTATATGAAAAAAATATGTGAATATGAACTTTTTTGAGGTAAAGAGACACTCCACATGATTTTCAACTAATGATGGACTTTATAAGTCCATACATGTGCCCAAAAGGGCCTATTTTCTAGGAAAAACTATAATTTCATGATCATAACAGACTTTTAACTACCACATGACATGATTATAACATAATTTTACCTCCTCCACGTTCTAATCCACCTTATAGAAAATTATTTTAATTTTAAATTCCTCAAAAGTCATTTAATCAAGCCAAAAGGTGGCCAAATGACCTTTTTAGCACCTGAAACCTAGCAAGTGGTCAATTTATGACTTGTAAACACATTGACACCTATTAAGGACCCTTTTAAGACATTTATAAAATAAATTGAGCCTTTTAATAACTTTTAACATAGTTGACCAATGTTGAATTTTGTTGATTGAGCTAGTACAGGGAGGATGGGTCTCAACAAGGACTAGGGAAAGAGTAAGTGAGACATGTAGGATAATAGATGACCCCATAGGACACATGATACTTTATCTAAAAGTGTTTAAAATAGTAGGGGTTGATCCAAATTTGACTTGGGTTAAAAATTTTTCAACAGTAAAATTTGACCCATGAAATTCATATACACACCATATTCATTGAATTCTTTCTCCTTTTTCTATTACAAATATTGAATAGTCATAACAACAATCTTAAATAAAGCATCAACTAACTGTCTCTTTTTGTTAGTTGACCATATCCATATAAATACTAAGAAACCTTCATGAATGCTCATAACTATGGAACCTAATTTATTTAAGGGTGATAATGGATGTCTCTAGATAGTTCATTAACTCTATAATTAGTCTTTATATTCCCAAGATCTTTTTCATTTGCAACTTAATCTTATTTAAATAAATAGGCCATTTTGACTAGGTCTCATAGACTAGCCAATTAGAAGAGAGTTGTAGAGGTACTTCCATGCAAATTTTTGATCTAATGAATTGAGGAAGTTAAAGAAGCCCTAAACTTCCTCTTATAATGATTGACATCTTCTTAAATTACATTGTACCTCTCTTTTTTCCCTTTCACCCCCAAAACCCCTATTTTTTATAGGTTCATACACCATCTATATACTAAAGTACCATGGTCATGACCCTCTCTAAGTTTACTAGATGATTTAGGTTATTTAAATCTATTTGGATGCTTTTTCCTTCAATTCATTCCATTTAGGTCTTAACTAGGGTTTTAGAGAGGTTTAAGAGCTCTCAGGACTCTTAACAATGATTCATAAAGTTTGAGCATTAAATCTCCAAATGAATTCCATAAAACACTAGTATTTAAGCCCTATTCCTATCCTAAAATTCCTAAACTCCCATGCAAAATCTTCATATGATGGTGAGCATGTGAATTCACCTCTTGAGGAAGAAAAAGGCTTTCTGAGCAATATTTAGTGCCTTAAGGCCTAAATGATCAGTCATATCATCTTTCTAGTAGCTCAAATATGACATACACCCTTAAAAAAACTTTATGATGTTCTTCATGAAGATTGGAGGTGCCCTCATGACCTAATTTTTCCTTCTTATACCCCTTATTGATGGCACTATCTAGTGAAGCCAATATACAAGCATATGTATATGCAAGGTTCTTATAATTATGACTTTTTAATGATTTGAAAAGATCTTATCGACTATATACAACATGAATAATCTCTATGAATTGCTTTGGAGTAATGTCATTACATTTAATGACCCATATGTCTTTTGTCTACATGTATATAATCTCTTATTTGAACACCTAGACCTATCTACCTGTAGAACTAGTCATAAGGATCCTTGTAGATGGTTCTTGTAAGTTTTTTTTTAGGGAGTTTAGGACCCATTCCTCCTTTTTTTATCTCATATTATATGTGAACACCTTTCATTTACTTTCTCATAGGCTAAAATTAGTCTTCTCAGGCTTAGTCTATACAACATGACTTATGAACATGCCAAAAAATAGGTTTTGGTGATGTTTAATAAATTTAAAAAGACAAAAAATATCATTTCATGGCTCAAATACTTCATTTGGATTCATTTTGAGGCATATTTCCTTCATCAAGTGTATTTTAGGGGTTTTAGGGGTTTTAGGGGAATTTTTTTTAAGTAATGATTCATAGCATATGGAACCTTACATCAAAACCTCATATCATGGATTTAAGTATACTTCCCCTAAAACTTCTCTAACCAAATATAGTTCCCATTGATAATATGCATCAAGATATGTATATAACGAAAAGGTACTTCGACTGGCTATCAAGACTGTGTAATCAAAATGAAAGTTTAAGGGTCAAAATGAAAATTATGTTACATTAACCTCACTCCAACACTTCCCTCAATATTTTAAATGACTCTCCATACCATTCCTTTTACCATCAATGTGAAAATAAGACCTAGATTAGTTTCAAAATGGTGGTAGGTCTCTTATAGGTTTAAGTTTTATCTATATCTTCTATCCCTCAAGGGAATATTTGACTTTAAAACCTAATTTGATAAACCCACTAGAGTGTTTAATACTTGGAATAAACTTTTATATTCTCACAACCTCTTAATTAATTTTAAACCCTCTATCTTATCCATAAAACTTCCAAATAGTTCTCCTGGCTCCATTACTAACTATCAATTAATGGAGGTAGATCTGAGACAAAATAGTGGATGTTTCCAATAATTTTGTAGTATTTATGATATAATTTAAAGTTTAACCAATCATGATGTCCATTTATACCAAATCTTAGAGATTAACTCCACCTGTAAAGGCCTCAAAACCATAAATTCCTCCAAAACTAGCTTTATACGTTAACTATGACTATAGTTTCCTTGGTTTTCACCTATCCAAGATATGTTATGATCTTTTCATTTTTTTAAAATGGTTTATGAGTGATTTATGGGTGTTAAAACATTGTTGGCATCATCCTAATTTAATTTAATTACCTCATCATACCACAATCCTTATCTTCCCTCAGACTTAAAGAATAAACCTTAGAAGACAAGCATACTATAGTTTATTTGACTATGTTTTCATGTTTTAAGACCATTCACATACTTATTAGAATTTATACAGTCATTTTAATATTATTTAAATATTATATAGGTGTCAACCACCTCTTAATGTTCATGCCAACACTATTGACCTACTATCTTACTTATCATGCATAGTATTACACTTGTAGGTGTCCTTGAAAAAGTTGACTATTACATATTTAGGATCATTACACATTAAATGTTTCTATATCAATGTATTTTAAAATATTTAAACATCTCTTCAGGTTTCATACCGATATATTCAACCTTCACTCTTATATAAAGACTAAGTTTTCCCACTTGGCTACATAACTCCATTAAGCTGGTTGTAGCTTCACCTTGGTTATCTCATTAAGATATAAGGAATTTAAAATATATCCTTGATATTTTTTAAACCTTGAATTTTCTTATAAACTTTTAGTCATACAAACTTTATCTCCTCTCTTTGGAACAAACCTTGAAGATCTCTCTAAAACACTTATAGGTGGAAGTGAGGGCATTGACTATGTGTTATTGTTCATTACTGATTGTAAGTTATGTCCTTTTCTGGTCTAAAATAATGACCTTTATACCTTTATTATAACATCAAAACCATGTTTAATATCCTTTTCCAAATCCAATACACAAATTCTCCTTGGAAGACAATAGTCTGATTGTGTGCTAGTATGACTATAGGTGATAATCCACTATGTCTTATATAGACTAAGATATAATGAGACCTTGAGAAGGTCAAGTACATAATTTAATGATCCTTTTATACATTAAGGACAAATTTAGGAGATATTTCAAACAAATTCCTTTTAATGAGATATCCTCTAGCTTCCTCCATCTACAACTTTCCATGAAGTGTACTCTTGACTGTATTTACCTTGGTTGTAGGTGACAATTCATCCTTTTTAGTAGTGTTAGGGATGCATAACTTACTTCATGAACATAATGGCTCCTTAAACCCTTGATTCCTCTAAAATAGTGTATCCATGAGGTGAATGTGGATGATTAGTAGTGATATGATGATAATAGGCTATATGAGAGGATGAAGATAGAATGATAAGCTTACAATAGTGGTGAATGGCAATGTGAAAGTCCATGATATGAAATGAAACATATGGAGTGAAATGAAACATGAATCCAACATATAGAAAGTATTAAAGGATCTTAGGTGAGACTGTAGCACATGCCTTAACAATATATATCATTTTGGAGATCTTTTAACCAACATACATTATTAAAAGAGAAACATAGGAATCTCCAAACTACCTTAACAATGTTAAGTTACCTTAACTCTACTAAAATGAGACTATGAAGGTGTTGAGGGAATATTTATGGTTTCTAATCCATGAGACCTTGAGTAAAATTTGAGACACCTTTAGTAAAGACACATGATCATGAATATAATATGTCAGACAAAAAATGTTATGCTTGGAAACTTAAATCAACCATTAAACCATACACATTGCTTCAAACTACTTGCAGACTATAGGTTTAGAGTTAGATATGTGTTTGAAATATATTCACTTGATAATGTGTATCAAACTATTATGAAATACATGAATTATCTATTTAAGAACTAAAGAATTAGGAGCAAGCACTAGTTTGGTCAAAATAATTAGGAACTTCATAAAATCATACCACTTTTCTTGCCTTGTACATATTTTAATGGTGAATATAACCCTTAATTTGTTTTCATTTGTTCATATATTTTATAATACTAAACCAAAAACCAACAATAATTAATGGAATTTCATAAGGTCTAGTTTCTTTAGTCAAGATCTCAGATCTACTTTCTCTCTCTATTGTATAGATTGAGCATAAACCTGAGGTGCTCTTACTATCTGCCAATGAGTTGAACATGGAAAACACATTGGTTTTTTGTCTTCTCATGCCTTCAAACCTCGCAATATCTTCATAATGATTTTATAACAAGTCCTTAAATCTCCATGACTTATCTTGAGAAAATTTATATAGTACAGATCTGTATTACTTCAAAACACTATTAAAACCTATAAAATCTCCTTTATTTCCTCTTGTTTCAACTTTAAACCACCATTTTAAGGTAACATGAAGAGAAATACAAATAAAAAAGGCATCTCATATCAATTAATATGCCAAGGAGAGAAAAAAGGTAGCTTCTTTCACACATGGGAGCTTATTTGATGGTAAAACAACCTTTTAAGCTCATATGAGAGACATTTTCAAGGCATAAACTATTTGACTAAGCCATATAAGGACCATGGGGGTGATTAAAATATGTTAGTGATGATTTAAAAACTTATGAGATCAATAATTTGTCCTTTTAAGACTAAAACATTATTTTAAACCATATACGCATAGCCTCATAAGAATAAATGCTAATGAATATAATAAAATAATATTGTATAGCATTTTTAAAGGTTTGAATTAAGCTTCTATATATTTAATCAGCTTTTCAAGGTTTATAGTCCACATGCCTTGCATCTACTAAATACATATAAGAATCCTATAGTGAGTCATTATATACCATCTTCAACCATCTTAACTCATTGGGTCTAGATAATAATACCAATTCAATCCATTATCAAATGCATCTAAAGATACTCTCACACCATGAGGAAACTTAACACAATTTTTAACTGAGACATGACCATGAAAAGACATGAGACTCATACCCCTTCACTTGACAACTAATGAACATTCCTTGAGTTTCCTAAGAATACATGACAACTATGAGGTTTTCATAATAGACCAAAGAACCCAATACTAAAGTTGACACCTTTCTAGGCCTAAAGATAGAAAGTGGTCAACATTTCTGGTGACTCAACTAGTTTGACCAGCTTATTAGTCAAAAGAATCTAGAATCTTATTTCTATCACTCATAGTTAAACAAAACATAATTTCTCTCTAAAACTATCAAATCTTGTATACTTTAATATAAATCAAACAAATAAGACATAAAATAGGAAATGACAATAAATAACTAAAACAAAATAATAGCTAATAAACATGTACACCAACACTTAGAGGAATGAAACTACTACTATGTACAAGAGGATTGGATATCCTAATAGAAATACTTGAGAGACATCCCATTGATAGGAATAAGAATTTACTCACCACTATAATTATACAATTGAAAAGCATTAATTTAATTACAACCAATAATGACATATGGACCAATCTAAAGACTATCAAATTTGGAATGTTTACCTAGTTTGGTAGGGTCTTCATCCCACTTGAGCATAATATCACCTTGTTGAAAGGTCCTGGATAAATCTCTATTTTAAAAATATATTTTTACTTGTTCTTGGTTATACCACATAGTATGAATAGAATTTTACCTTGTTTCTTCCAACTCTCTCAACTCATTCATTCTTACCTCCATTTAATCATTCTCCATAAGCTCCAGCTAATGTGCAAGTTCCAAGGATAGTAGTTCTAATGAAATGGGAAGATTTTATTCTATAACATAAAATATGAGGTAAGGAGAGTCACCATTATCATTATTTAGAGGTATTATATCTACCCACAAGATATTATTTAACTTGTAATGCCATCCTCTTTGACTATCCTCCATTGTTCCCTTAATGATCCTAATAAAATTCTTATTGGTAGAATCTTCTAGTCCATTAACCTAAGGATTGTAATTAGATGATTATTTTAGATAAATACCATGATAAAAATCCCACTAACACACCTTTTCACTACTAAAATCTAAATCATTATCTAATATAATGGTTGAGGTGACCCCAAACCAAGTCACTAGGTTGTCATAGAACTCTAAATCTGAGTTTTCATTTGCTTTTTTGAGTGCAAATGCCTCTACCCACCTAGTAAAGTAATTAGTGGATTTAAAAACCACTTGTTCCTATTAATTTATGGGGTATAAATAATTCCAATGAAGTATAGTCATGATTACATGAAGGGTTGCTCAACTTTAATAGGTTTCAAAGGCATGGCAGTTAGTCTCTATTTGCTAGTAACCATTGCACACTTGGAAAATATTCTAACCTAATAATGTGATTATTTTAACAAATAAATAAAAAATATACAAATATTATGATATTTTATTACATATTATTGGCTTAAAAGTGGCCTCCTAAAGGCCCATCATGGAATTGCTCTAATAATTTGTCCACTTGGCTAGTTTCTACACATCTTAGAAACATACTTCCAATGTAATTATTGAAGATTAATACATAAATGAGGATGTAAGGGATATATTTAAGCTTTAAATTTTTCCTCTTTTACACATATAAAATTATAGGACACTCTCTTGTTTAGAGGAATCCTACTATGTCTTGTGCCCATCTTGAAGGAGAAATAGTTGCAGATACATATTGACTATCTTGAACTATTAAAACCACTTATTTTTAATCTTTAAAATCTATTTAAAGGTGATAAAAAATTACCCTACATTTAAAAAACTTTTTAACCTTCACTTATATATCATATTCCATGCATTTGGTCACCTAACCATCCCTCTTTTCACTTAGGTCTCCATTAAGGATAAAATCCTTTACACTAGGATGAACCACCATCATAAAGATCTTATTTTTAGAGACCATATATCTGAAATTATTTAGTCACATTATAAAAAAATACATTATTTTAAATAAATTTATATTTATCATCATACCATTCCAATTTGTGACTTAAAAAAGCAATAAGCTTCTCTAATCCTTCACTGTTTTGTTACAGGAGCATGGCAAAAGTTGTGTCACATGTGGAGAAGGCACACATGAAGAAATATTTAGTAAAATTAGGGTTTATTAGGGTATTATATTTACTAATTTAATATTTAATGGAATCAAAACTTCTCTTACCTTATTTTTTCCTTGATAATTCTTGATGTTTCTTAAGCATGTGAGTTAGTTGCCTCATCAATTCTGCAAATCCAGGAATGAACCTCCTAATAAAATTGATATTTACAAAGGAAATTTGAAATCCATTCTTGTGTTTAGGTAAATAAAAATCAAGTATTACCTCAATTATTTAAATATCAATATAAATTAAACCCTTGGATATAATATGTCCTAAAATCCCTATCTCATGCACTACAAAGATACACTTTTGGGGGTTTAAAGAGACCCCAAACTATATACACCTATAAAACACAAACCTCAAGTGTGTCAAATTATATTTATACTCTTTATAAAACTTAGTATTATAATAAATATAAATGAGTACTATTTCACTTATAAGCCCTTGTAAATCTACATCTATTACCCTTTAGAAAGTATCCCTGACATTGGAGAGTCTAAAAGACATTTTATTCTATGCATAGGTACTCCACTTATTGTGAAGGTAGTATTGTATTGATATTGATCCTTAATCCATATATAATTATACTATAATTATCCATCAAGTATGTAAAAACTTTGTGAACCTAAAAATCTTTGTAAACTATGACCCATAGATGGAAGAGGGAAGTGATCTCTTAATGACATCCTAATGAGATCTCTAAAATCTACATACAAAATTATCTCCCCATTATCTTTCCTCATAGGTACTAGATTTTCCACACATGTATAATGTTTTATGGTAAATATTATGTTAGATTCAATAAAATTTGTTAGTTCTTTCCTCATAAGGATCTCAACCTTGGGGTTTATTGGTCTTTATTTTTATCTCATAGGTTTGGCATTTTATTCTAGCTCTATGGTATGTTGTGCTAACCTAGGATCAAACCCATTTAATTCATGATATTACCATGAAAAAATATCCATAAAATATTTGAAATTTTATATGAAGGATTCTTTCTCATCCTTAATATTCACGTTTCCTAACTTGAGTAGTTTATCTTCAAATATGACATCTTGTTCATAATGATATTTTTAGTAAAGATGATTACCTTATATTTTATTATATGATCATCCTCATTAAATATGATATCCAAAGTTACCAAGCCCTTAGGTAACTTAATTGACTTCAATTGGACAATTTTGTCCTCATACTAATGTTGTAACTTATTATTATTCTTTGAGTAGAATTCTGCCTCATGGTATAGGAAACAAACAATTTGTTTATCACTATCAAATACTTGCCAACTTACATCATTATCAAGGACTGAGGGCCTATATAAAATTTTAATTTTGGACTTTTACTTAGTGTCTTTTAGCCCATAAACTATGTCATATTGTGATCTAATAGTAACTAACTAATCTACATGCTGATTAGCTCCTCTAGGAATAGAGAGAATTTCAAAAGCCTCAAAGTCCTCCATAAGGTCCCAAACCCTATGTTTTTAGGCCTTAAAAATTGGATTCTTGGCTTCACTTAGACCTCTTACCTAATTTAATACTAGTTCATTATCTCCCTTCACTTGAAGATGTTTAATCCCTCTCTTCCTTACCCACTATAGACCATAAATGAGGGCCTCATATTATATAGTATTAGAGGTGAAAATAAATTGGAATCTTAAAGTATAATAGTACCTTTGATTGAGAGGAGACACAAGAATAACACCTACCCAAATCCTAATCTTTTATCTAGACCCATCAAAGAACAAATTTAAAACTCCTTCATGATCTTGTGTTATGCTAGTGAGACTTGGCATTATGGCACCTTCTTCATGCATGAAATAAACACCCAAACCTGATTCTTCAATCCTTTTATAAGGATCATAACCATGATTATCAACTTCCCATTCATCAAGGAGTAAGTTTGGTATAGCTTCAAGTGGTTCAAAAGGTTATTGAGTATTAAAGTATTCATTTTACTCTAAGATAGTGCAATTGACATTTGATAAGTTAGGCATATAAGATTCTAAATGAAATATAGATATATTTTTAGACCTTATAGTGACATTTATCCCATACCTAGTTTTAAAAACCATGTAGGACCAATCAAAATAAATATCCCCCTATTTTGGTAATGAAATCCCTAGACAAACATAAAGAAAAGTCTAGGAAGATCAACTACTACCACATCTTGACAGATAGTAAAATTAGGACAAGCAACTAAAATGAAATTAAGATCCCTAAGAAAACCTACGATCTTAGTAGGTGACCCATCCAATTGTAAAACTCCCTTCTCATGAGACTCATATTGAAGTCATAACTTATTAGCTATGGATTTAGGCATGATAGAGGTACTATCCCCACTATCAATCATGCAATTAGGTATAAGACAATCACATATGATAACTAAAAGATAGAAGGGGGGTGGAATATCTACCTTTGGTTCCTAAGGCTCAAGAGGTTGACTAGAATTTTTAAGGATAACACTTACCCTTTATGCTTGTCTGTGTAAAACATGAAGCTTGGAGATATCTTGTAGGATGTCCTTTTGTTCAAAAATAAGAAATGTATCCCACATAGACATAAAGACATGTTCCTACTTCATCTGATAAAAAATTCTAAGAGGATGATTGGTTGTCTTAGGCTAAAACTTAAAAGTAGAAGTGTTACTTGAAGGTTGTGTAAATTGTGGTATGAAGAGACCTTTTTGACTATACCCATTACTATATTGTACTATTTGATTTGATGGTGATTTTTGAGGTGCATATTGAGTATTAGTATTTTGAGTTGGTTGATAAGGTAGAGTGGCTACCTTTTCAAAACCAAAACCATCACCAATTGCCCTTGTTTTGGAGCTTGTGCGAGCTACAACTAATTTTTCCACATTTACTATATTTTGACTCTGATTAGTTTCCACATGATCAAAGGGACTTTCACCTTTTTAGAAATTATCAAAGGTAGTTTTAGAAGGTGTTTTGATTTCACCTACTCCTTGATGACTTGGTACCTTATCTTGAGTGAAAGAAAGAATGTCTCCATGTGATAGAGAAGCTTCCTTATACTATAAAGGTAGTTGATTATAATGTGGTAGAATATTTTTACTTTGTTGCATGAAATATTATTAACTCACCTCAGCACTTAGAGCCATTACCATAATAATTTATTACTCCCATCGACTAGACCATTGACCTTTCTGGGCATAGTTATTCTAATTTTGAACCAAAACTTGAGAACTACTAGTAGCATTGGGATTATTAGCATTATATGTTGTTTTTGTATAAATTGACATTGGCATTGTTGATTGGGTTGATAAGGAGGAATTTAATACTTATATGATTGGCTAAGGGCTTGGTAAGGCTTGTGAGGTGAAATTTGATGTCTTTCCAAAGCCACTAGTTATTTTCAGCCTTAAGCACACTCTTTATCTTACCCAATTTGTCCACATGGTTACCATTTGCTTGATCAAGATTAGTTGGGGCTAGTAATGGATCAATAGTAGGCATAGGGGGGTGGATTTATGGAAGCAAAGGCATGGGTGTTTTAGGAGAGATTTTGCCTATTGGATTAGGCAATTCTTAGCCCTTATCGCTATTTTATAAGATTCTATCAAGGTGCTTCCACCCATTGATTGTATCATAAATGCCACATATAAATTTATAGATTTCAAGTAATAAAATAATGCATAGTTAGGGTGGGTTTGATAACTATAGGGATCCTATCCCAGGTTTTCTAAAACCTATAGTTGAAGTATACCATGAACTCTTGGTGATTTCTCTTGATTGGGGTTTTCACTCTTGTGTTCAAAATGTTTACATAAGAGTTTTCCTAAATTATCCTAGGTGTTAATGAATGAAGGTGTTAAAACCATATAACATTGGAGAGCCTTTATTTTAAAGGAATTTTCCAATAATCTCATAGCCACATTCTCTTGGATTACATTATGCACTAAACAAAGATTGGCTATGTTTGTAATATGTTCAATAGGAGTAGTTGAGTTCTCTCCTATGAAATAAGGAAGGATTTTTAAGTTAATAGTAGGTATATCATAAAATTTATTGAGTTTTAAGGTGATACCATGATTAAAAGTCATAAAATCTTGTCACTTAGGAATAACCATTTAAAGTGTGGGATTTACAATAGTATTTGTTTGGACAAAAATATTATTTTGAGAAAAATCAAGAGAATTTGGAGATGAAGGATTTGGATTAGATTTAGAATATTTGTTTTTCTTAAATGTATCTAAATAAAAATTAAAAAATTCAATCTCCTTACCTTTTGAGGAAGATCTTGTAACCACTCTTGTCATGAAATGTCTAGAAATCTACCTCTAAAACCTTTGAATCTTGTTGATGTACTCAAATATATATATTTATGGTCAAAATACCTTAAATTAATGGTATTAATGGGTGTGATATAACTATTATAAACCCAAGTTTAACCTTTTGAATTAGATTGTTCACTTTTCCTTCAAACTTGGACTAACATTGGATTGGTTTATAGGTTGTGGGTAACCTATACCTAGACCAAACCTCTAGATTATGAGGGTAAATCATTTGATGTATAAAATTTGAATTCTTATCCTAAAAACTATTTTTATTTAGGGGTGAAAAGATTTATAAAGACAACTAAATATGAAAACCTATACTAGTGATGGCAATGCACCAATGCTTTAATGTTGTTCTCTTAAACTTGTCTCTAAGTACACTTGTGAATGAAATAGAAATATATTATAAAGTATACCTTATAAACACAATCCTAAACATGAGTGTTTTGGATGAAGGTTAAATAAATTTTTTTCAACTTGATGTTAAATGAATGGAGGCTTATGTAAAACACTAAAAACTAACTCACTCTTCAACATAGTTTCCATCTCTTAACACTTCATATGACCTGTAGAGGATGAAAACATAGAATTAATTTAAGGATAAGACTTTTAAGAGAATATGGATTCATAATTTTATACAAGTCAACAATCAAAATACAAATTAACAAAAGTGAAGAAGTCTAGAATAATATTTTCTCACTAACTCAAGGTGCAAGTTATAATTTTAGTAGAGTAATTTTATACCATCTTAAGGGATGCCCAGATTATGCCTTTATAACTCAATAAATAGAAATAAATTGAGAGATAAAGAGGGGGAGTGGAAATAATTCCTTGAATAAGTCAAGAGACAAGTCAAGAGACCATAACTATCATAAATGACAGTTACAATAGTTATATATGCATTGAAGTGCTTTCAAAAGGTTTTTAAGATGATCAAAGCCTATTTTTAGTAACCTTTGATCCATGAAATGTCTATGAATTCCATATTCATTGAATTAATTCTTTTATATTAAGAACATTGAATAGTAATAAAAACCATCTTCAATAAAGAATCAACTAACTACCTCTCTTTGTGGGTTGACCATATCCATATAACTACCAAGAAACCTTCATGAATGCTCATAACTATGGAACTTGATTTATTCAAGGGTATTACTTGATTTATCTATATAGTTCATTAACTTCACAAATAATCTTTATATGCCCGAAAGCTCCTTCATCTGCAACTTAGTCTTATTTGATCAATTAGGCAATTTTGACTACGTCTCATAGATTGGTAAATTAGAAGAGAGTTGAAAAGTTAATTCCATGTAATTTTTTAATCTTATAATGAATTTAGGGAGAGAAAAAAATCCCAAAATTCCTCTTCCAATTATTTTCATCTTCTTAAACTACCTTGTACCTCTCTTTCTACCTTTTTACCCAAAAAAACCTATTTTTCGATAGGTCAATACACCATACATATAGAAAAGTACCATGGTTATCACCCTATCTAAGTTTAATAGATTATATACATGATAATTAGGTGAATTAAATCTATTTGGATACCTTTTCATTCAATTCTTTCCAATTAGGTCTTAACTAGGGTTTTAGAAAGTTTTAAGAGTGCTCAAGACTCTTAACAATGATTCATAAAGTTTGGGACATGAGTCTCTAAAACAATGCCAAAAAAAACTATTATACTAATCTATTTACATCTCCCAAAATTCCCATCCTCCCATGAAAAATATTTGTATAGTGGTGAGCATGTGAAGTCACCTATTGGGGAAGAAAAAGGCTTTTTGAGTAGTATTTGGTGTCGTAAGGCCAAAATGACTAGTCATATCATCTTTCCAATAGCTCAAATTTGAAATACACCATTAAAAAAACTTGATGATGTTTTTTAGGAGTAGGATTTTCCCTCATGACCTTATTTTTCCTTCTTCTTCCCCTTCTTGATGTCATTGCATATTAAAGCCAATAGACAAACATATGTATATGTAGGGTTCCTAGAATTCTAACTTCATTATGAGTTGAAAAGATCTTATCAACTGTACACACGATGAATAAACTCTATGAAGTCCTTTACGTAAATGGTATTAGCATGAATGATCCATCTATCCTCTGTCTACATGCATACATTCTCTTATTTGAACACCCAAACCTATCTACCTATATAAATAGTCATAAAGACCTTTTAGATGGTTCTTGTAAGGTTTTTTAGGGAGTTTAAGACCCATTATTATTTATATAGTTAATTTTATACGTAAAAAAATTTAAAATTATATTACCCCATTCAACTTCTCTAACTAGCTTGAGTTCCTAAAGATATGTACATAGTGAAAAGGTGATTCGACTGGCTGTAGTTTATGTAAGGAAAAGGAAAGTTTAAAGGCCAAAATGATAAGTATATTAAATTACAATCACTCTAAAAATTACCTCAATATTTTAAATGACTATCCACACCATTCTTATGACCATCAATGTGAAAATAAGACCTAGATAAATTTTAAAATGGTTGTAGGATCTCTTATAGGTTCAAGATCTATCTACATCTGCTAGCCCTCACAGGCATATTTTAATAAAAAAACCAAGTGTAATAAATTAAAAAATGTATCTAAGATTTTGAATCACATTTTATCATATCAAAACCTCTTCATGAATTTTAAACCCTCTATATCATCCACAAAACTTCCAAATAGTCCTCATGGCTCCATTATTGACTATCAACTGATAGATGCATCTCTAAGATAAAATAGTGGATGTTTCCACTGATTATATAGCATTTAGGATAGAATTTAAAGTTTAATACAATCATTAATAAAATTTATAACAAGTATTAAATATTAATTTCACCTATAGAGGCCTTAAAACCATAAATTCCTCCAAAATTAGCTTTATACATTGAGTATGACTGCAATTTCCTTGGTTTTCACCTATTCAAGCTATGTTTTGATCTTTTCATTCTTGTAAAAATGTGTGAGTTATTTAGGATTGTTAAACCAATAATGACATCATCATCATTGAATTTAATTACCTCATCATACCACAATCCTTACCTTCCCTCAGACTTAAATAAGAAACCCTAGAAGACAAGCATACTATACTTTATTTGACTCTATTTTCATGTTCTAAGACCATTCACATGTTTATTGGAATTTATACATTACTTTTAATATGATTGAAATATTATATAGGTCTCGACCACCTCTTAATGTTCATGTCAACACTATTGGCCTACTATTTTACTCATCATGTAAAATATTTCACCTGTAGGTATCCTTGAAAAAGTTGACTAATATATATTTTGGGTCATAACTCCTTAACTATATCTACCTAAATTTATTTAAAAATATTCAAACATATCTTGATGTTTCATACCTAACAAATGCAGCCTTCACTCTTATATCAAGATTAAGTTTGCCCACTTGGCTACATAGCTCTATTAAGCTAGTTGTAGCTTCACCTTGGTTATCTCATTAGGGTCTAAGGCCTTAATAGTATATACTTGAGCTTGTTTAAACCTTGAATTAGATTATAAAATTTTAATAATACAAATTATATCTCCTTTATTTGTAACAAACCTTAAACATCTCTCTAAAATTACTATAGGTGGAAGTAGAGGTATTAATTGTGTGTTATTGTTCATGATTGACTATAAGTTTTATATTTTATTGGTATACAATAAGGATCTTTGTACCTTGATTCAAACATTAAAACCATTTTTACTATCCTTCTCCAAACCCAACACATAGAACCTCCTTGGAAGACTATTGTTGTACATTGTCCTAGTATGACTTTAGGTGATAATCCATTATGTCTTATATGGACTGAGACAAAATGAGACCTTGAAAAGGTCAAAGACATAATTTAATGAGTATCTTATCCATTAATTACAACTTAGGGAGAAGTTCAAACAAATTCCTTTAAATTAGATATCTTATAACCTCCTCCATCTATAACTTTCCATGAAGTATACTCTTGATTGTATTTGCCTTGGTTGTAGTTGATGATTCATCCTTTTTTAGTAGTGTTAGGGATGCATAAATTACTTCATGATAATAATTTATTCTTACACCATTTATTCCTCTAAAATAGTAGATACATTAGGTGAATTTGGATGGGTAGCATTGATATGATGATAATAGGTTGTATGGGATGATGAAGATATAATGATAAGCTTACAATAGTGGTGAATGGTAGTGTGAAAGTTTATGAGATGAAATGAAACATAAGGAGTGAAATGAAACATGAATCCAACATTTAGACAATATTTAAGGATCATAGGTGAGATTATAGCACATTACTTAACAATATATATCATTTTTTATAACTTTCAACTATCATATACTATTAAATAAGAAAGCTAGGAATCTCCAAACTACCTTAATAAATGTGAAGTTGCCTTAACATTTGCTAAATTGAGACTATGAAGGTGTTGAGGGAATATTTATGGTTTCTAAGCCATGAGACATTGATTAAAATTTAAGAAACCTTAAATAAAGACACATGATCATGAATATAGCATCTTAGATAGAAAATGTTGTGTTGAAAACTTAAACCACCCATTAAATCATAAATTTTCCTTCAAATTACTTGCATACTATAGGTTTGGAAATAGATGTGTTATTGAAATATATACACTAAATAATATGTAAAAATGTTTTGGGGAAGAAATTAATGGTATCTTCAAGACCTAAATAATCAAGATCAAGCACTATTTTAGTCAAAATAGTTAGGAACTCTACAAATTTGTACAACTTTCTTTCCTTGTGCAAATTTTAATAGTGAATAGAACCCTTAAGTTATTAGAATTTGTTCATAAAGTTGATAATACTAAACCAAAAACCAAAACCCATTAATGGAAGTTCATAAGTATAGTTTTTTATGGTCAATAGATTATATCTACCTTCTCTGTCTATTGTATGAATTGAGCATAAACCTGAGGTGCTCTTACTATCTGCCAATGAATTGAACATGGAAAACATGTCATCTTTTATCTTCTTAAGATTCAAATGTCCTAATCTCTTCATCATGATTATATAACAAGTCCTTATATCTCCATGACTTTTCATAATAAAATCCATATGGTAAGGATCCATACCACTTCAAAATACTATTTAAACTTGAAAAATCTCCTTCATTTCCTCTTGTTTCAGCTTCAAACCACCATTTTAGGGAAATATGAAGAAAAATATGGGTCAAAAATGCATCTCAAAGAAAGGAATACGCCAAAGAGAGTAAAAAGGTAGATACTTTCACATGTAGGAGCTATTTTGATGGAAAAACAACCTTTTAAGATCGTAGGAGAGACATTTTCTAGGCATAAACCATTTTACTAAGCCATATAAGGACCATGGGGGTGATTACAAGATGTTAGTTATTATTTAAAAGCTTATGAGATCAAAAATTTGTCCTTTTAAGACTAAAAACTTATTTTAAACCATATACACATATCCTCATAAGAATAAATGCTAATGAATGTCATAAAATAATACCATATAGCTTTCTTAAAGGTTTGAATTAAACTTGTATGTATTTCATCACCTTCTCAAGGTTTATAGTTTACATACCTTACATATACAAAATACATCAAGTAATCTTCTAGTGAGTCATCAACTACCATCTTTAACCATCTTATCTCATTATTTATAGATCACAAGACCACTTTAATCCATTATAAAAGACATTTAAAGATACTCACACACCATGAGGACACTTTACATAAGTTTTACCTGAGACATGACCATGATAGGACATGAGACTCATACCCCTTTACTTGACAACTATTGAACATTCCTTTGAGTTTATATGATTCCTCAAAACACATGACAACTATGATGTTTTCATAATAATCTAAAGACCATAGTACTAAATTTGACACTTTTATAAGACAAATAAAAAAAGTGTTCAATAGTTACCATAAGTTCTAAACCTATTTCTAGGTTCCACTTATAACCCTACATGCCCAACCTATTAAATGTTAATTGCACCAATTTGGATGTGAAAAATCACCCCAATGACCAAGATCCTATAGAACCACTAGAAGACATATAATTTTTTTCTTTTATGAGTGGATAGTAGGAAATCATGGATATTATCCTTATAAGACCATTAAAGAGGTAGGTTTGGGTGTGTATTAAATGCATGGAGTAGGAGCTTCCATGCCAAGTCTCACTAGCACAAGCCAAGAGAATGAATGTGTATGAAATATTTTTTTGATGGGTCTAGATCAAAGAATGGGAGTGGGATAGGTGTTATTCTTGTCTCCCCTCAAAATTAGAGGTATAATTCTTCCATAAGGTTTCAATTTAGTTTCACTTCTAATACTATAGAATATGAGGTCCTCATCTATGAGCTACAATGGGCAAGGAAGAGAGGCATCAAGCTTATACAAGCTAAGGGAGATAGTGAGTTGGTGGTACAATAGGTAAGAGGCCTAGGTGAAGTAATGAATCCACTATTGAAGGCCTACTAAATTAAGGTTTGGGACCTCTTGGAGGACTTCCAAACCTTTGACATTTGCTCCATACCTAGGGAGGCCAATCAAAATGCGGACTGATTAGCTACCATTGGATCATAGTATGATATAGATAATGGGGTCAAAGACATAAAATAGTAGTCCAAAATCAAAGTGGTATGGATGACCTTAGTCCCTAATAATGAAGTGAGTTGGAAATTATATTACATTGATAGACAAATTGCTTGCTTCTTACAACATGAGGCAAAATTCTACTAAAAGAATCAAGGCATGATATGACATTAATATGGAGATCAAACTATAAAACTAAGGAAAAATAAGTTTCCTAAGGGATTGGTAAAATTGGAGAGTATATTCAATGATGATTAGAAGCTAAGGAAGGACAAGTTAAGCATCTCCAACAAATAGGAACACTATGAGAAGGTTGTCATATTCAAGGACAAGTTACTCAAGTTAGGAAAGGTGATCACCAAATAAGTGAGGGAATTCTTCATATCATTGTGGAAAGAGTTTGAAGATATATTTTCATGGGAATACCATGAATTGAAGGGTTTTTACCCTAAGTTGTCCCAACATACTATAAAATTAGAGGAGAATACCAAACCTATGAGGTAAAAACAAAGGTCAGTTAACCCCAAAATTGAGATCCTTATGAGGAAGGAGTTGAAAAAAATTATTGAATTCAATATTATCTTACCCATAAAACATTATTAATGGGTGTAAAATCTTGTGCCTATGAGGAAGAATAATTTGGAGATATATTTGTGTGTGGATTTTGGAGATCTCAACAAGGTGTCACTAAGAGATCACTACATGTTGACTAATTTGACAAAAAGTCAAATTAGGTCAACCCCTTATAGTTTAAAACTTATATATGGGTACCCTAATGTGTGAAATGTCTCCCATGGTCCTAGTAAGGTCATTTAATGTGTCTTTAGATTTGATCATATTGGTCATTAATATTTATTGTCATTTTATGTCATATAAGGTCATATTTGAGTTATTAAATGAACTCGTATGGTTTAACATAGAGGAAAAGTTTTAAAAAGTGTTTTTTAACATCCTAGATGTTATATTATTATTATTATATATGGTAGTCTTGGACTGAAAAATTCAAGTGATACATTGAAAACAAGAAGATCAAGAACTTTCATGTGGTTTTTAGTTGTTATACAACTTATGTAATAGTCGTAACACATGTGACAAACTTTAGATAAAACTTAAAGTCACATAAGTACATTCCCATGATTTGAAAGCTTTGATAGACTTTAAAATGGAAAAAAAATATTTTGAATTTCCATTACTCTCCTTTGCATAAAAAAATAGTCAACCAATTTTAGTCTAGTACATATAGCAAGAGGTGAGTTGGATCAAATGCTCTTGAGGGATGAAAATAATATTTATATACTCCAAATTCATGGTAATATTTTCAATTTTGGTTGTTTGAGCTTCATGAACCATTGATTATAATTATAATGACTCTTTTTTTCTTACACATCCCCATCACCTCATGTTATCTCTTTTTTTTGGATTATTCTATGTAATTAAAATTTTATACATGATTTTTATGGCTTGACCATTATTATCACAAGTTTCTCATCTTGGTTTCACATGTGAAAGTCAAAAGAATTGGCATGAACTATCTCAATTTTGTAGGAAGACTCAACTAAGGTATACAAATAGTTATTTTCATTATTTGTAGAGGTTTCTTATTCTTGTGTTGGTTTTGAAATAAAAGGTTATGTTATTTCTCACCTCTTAAAACAATATGTGACTACTTGTCCTTTTGAAGGTGTGATCTAAGGATTATTCTATATGGTTTGAAGAACATAGTCACATACATGCACAATTAGTTTCCCTTGTAGTAGTCACCTATAGTCAAGTGAACAAGAGATTTGAATAGTCATGGTGATGAGATGAGGAAGTTTTAAGGTGTTTAATACACTCTCAAAGTGTGAAAAATCAAGTTTAAACTATTTAATTGGTTTAATATTGGTTTTAACAACTAATTATTTAATATACATAATTTTGTATCTGATTATCACCTATATGTGTCTCCATAGAAGTCTGAGAGATTTGAAATGGAGGTGTTAAAACTCATTTGAGAACTTAATTGAGGCTTAGGAGTATTTATAGTGTCATATTAACAATGATATAGTCACAAGATGGTAAACAATCTTGAATCATATGTCCATAGGTTGCAAAAATTGCAAGAGGGACAACTTACCTTAATTATTCTAAATCAAGGTTTTGTCCATATTTAGTGCCATCTTGTAATGAATATTTTAGAGGTCTATACAATTATAAATGTTTTCATCATGTATCCAAATCATAGGGGTAATGATTTGACATAGGAGAGTGGTTGATTGATCATAGTAATATAGTGTAGATAGCCTTTCATTTTAGATAGGTTCTTACTGGAAGTACTTAGTAATCTATAGTACTATTGAAGCCTAAGTGACCTTTCAATGATATATGATATAATGAAAGAATGACTTCATGAAAATTAACTAAATTTTAATGAGAAATGGATCATGTATCCCAAAGAGAGATTGAAGGAGTTGAGGTATAATGTTTTGACATAGGTACATGCCTATAAGAGCCATTTTTGTTCTTAAAATAGTACCTATAGGCTGACCATAGACTGATATCATATTAGAGATAGGTAGCTTAGATGTTGGATTATCCCTAGGCATGATATGAATGTGTTTTAATATGAGATGAGATTAAATACTCCAAGAATTACCTAGGGCATGAATCTCCATGTCTAAACATGAAAAAATCACCTACAAGACACCTCAAATCTTAACTAAGATAAGCACCTATAGTCTGATACAGTGGGTAAACTAAGCATAGTCAAATATAGATGCATGATGAGAGAGTTGGAAGATATTGATGATGGATAAATATTATGATGTTCACTCTCACAAATGTAGTAACACACTTCACATTATTCTTAGACTAAGGAATTAGAAGGAGTCACACCAACCTATAGTCTTAGGCTTGAGGTTCCTAAACCCTATAGATAGCCATCATTCCTATAAGTATGTCTTAAATAATTGTGATATTGAGAGCCTTAAAGAGGTGAATATGAATTTTAATTTGGTGTAGATGGTCCCGATGACCCAATATAACCTCAAATATATTCAATTTTGTTGAGAAAATAGGGGAGATTCCCTCTGTTCTATCTTAGACAAAGGGCATTCCTAGTTAGTCAAGTCTGCAGGTTTGGTAAGTGATAAAGGAATGACATGAGGAGTTTTTTAACACTAAATAATGATGTGTAATTCTTGTTGTAACATTAAAAAATTATTATAAAATCTCATAGTCCTAAGAAAACACTTAGAGGTGGTTATGGGCAACTACAACACAATCATACCTATTAGGCCTAGAATAAGCCTAAAGCCCTAATGAGGATCAATATTATTTCTAAGAAAAAATATGTTAGGATAAAATAAAACATATATTTATCCCCAAATTTCATACAATATAAAATATGAAATGAATCAATCAAACATACATAAAATAATCATAAACATGCATAAAATAGGAGACACCAGATTTAGCGTGGTTCACCCAAGATGGGCTACATCAACCAAACTTGTCTAGTATATTATTTCCAACAATACAAGTGAGAAAAAAATATTGTAAAAAACCCTATTACACCTCTATACCTATTTTTACCTCCTCTTTATTTGAAATGTCTTTCATCTTTCATCGTAGCCATGTAATAATACATTTTAGGGTGAAACATAACCTTTATTGTCAAATCTAGAAACATTTAATCAATGGCCCAAATTGACTATAAAATTACAATTTTAGAAGGCAATTTTAATAAAATTTTAAAACCTTTAACCTCTACCATCATTCCCCTTATACCCTGCAAGGGTGGTTTGACCCCTTACAACCCCCCATGTCATCTTAGATATAAAGAATGGGATCTAAAACCTGACTGAAATAACATTTGATTTTTAACCTCTAATCCTAAAAGATAATCAAGATCCACACCTAAAAAAATAAACATTACCACCTAGTTGAGGACATTCAAGGGGAGATATAGGATGAATTTAAACCATTTGTTTGAAGAGGGGTAACATAGAATGGTCAAATTGGCTTAAAACCATCCCAAGGGTAGATAGAATGCAAAGCCAGAGCTTGATAGGCTAAATTATTTTTCTCACACCTATATGGACACCAATCATGGTGCCATAAGGATATATGGTAGTTTATTAGGGTCATATACTTTATATTTATGTGATTTTTTTGGAAGTTGGACATCAGTATTTTATGAATAATCCTTAATAGTCCAAACCTACTAAAACCCTCCTAAACCCTTGGTTTTGACCTGATGGATAAAATATGAAAATAGATGCACTAAAAGGGGGTTATGTGGCCCATAAATGGTTTTGGAATTTGTGGAAGAATATCTCAAGATCTATGACACATATTTGGTATGAACCCTACCTGTATAGACATGGTCTAAAACTGGGTTTCTTATAGGTTTTTATGTGTTTTATAAACAAAGGTAGAATGAAAATGTGAGAGTCATTTGGGGATGTATGTAGGAACTTATTCCAATTATTCATATCCATTTATCACTATAAATGGCCACGGAAACACTTATGCTGAGTCATTCATCTCAGGCAGTCATTGACAAAAATTGAAGATAAAGAGTGATTGCCTAGTGAGAGGATGGGAGGTTAGTTTTTAGACCTTTTAAGGTTTGATTCATGAAACTAAAGGTAGATTGGTATTATAAATGTGTCATAACACCTATTACATATATTTTATTGAGAAAAAGATGACCACCTTGAGATAACTATGAATAATGAGTGAAAGAGGGCTAATGAATGACTACAGATGGTGAGCACAAGTGTCGAGAAGAAGGCTATGAGTTAGGGAAGCATCTGATGAATATTATGGAATGTTTATAACCCCCATAATAAATTTAACATGTTTCAAATATCCCTAGTAAACTTTTTGTCTATCAAGAGATGCCTCATTATGAAATCAATTTTCAAGAAGGTAGTTGAATAACTCTTCGCCAGCTTTAGAGAGTTTGATGCTTCATATGGACACTTGTCCAAGAAATCCTTATAGACCTCTTATCCACTTAATTATCCTAAATTTTAACTAATTTTTATTATTTTATATGTGGAATTTTTACCCTTTAACTTCTCTTTTCTCTCTCATCTGACACATTCTATAAATGTGAGCCATTTTGGCTCTTATATTCAATTCCACACCTGGTATGGTGAAGCCCTGCTAGTTTTATATTTTTATTTTAATTTTAAATAGTATTTTTAATCTGATTTTGAGTTTACATGAATTTATTTTCCAATTATTTTAAGTGATCTATAGTGAAGTGCTAGTCATAAGTCTTTATCCTTACCTTCTGTTTATTTTTTCATGTTTGGTGCAAGTAATTTTGACTCTAATAGGTAACATGAAGTGTAGCTATAGTGTTTGAATATATTAAAGTGTAAAATTATCCTTTATTTTTAGTAATATAACCTATATTTAAATTACCTTGATTATTTCCATGCATAGCACCTCCATGTTTGAAATACTAATGTTAGAGAAATTCAAGATTATAAGACTAGTACTATGAATCATGTTTCACAGAGTACTTGTATGGTAGTCTAGTGGAGATATTTTTGGTCTATCACCTTGTTATATTAGGTTATTTTCATGTCACTAATATCCCTTTTCATCTAATAAAATATTTATTGTAGGTGATAAGCATTCAAGAATCAATCTAGGGAGTTATCCCTTAATCCTAAAGGTCTACCTGTACCATAGGCAACCCACATGCCTATAGGTATTAAAATGTTGTCCAAATATTATATTAGGATTTAAAAACCAAATTTATGGTTAAATATTTTGTGACAATAGTTTTGGAAAGCTTGGTGGGACCATTATCTCAAAGATATCTTGTTAAGGTGAACGTTGGTCTTAAAAACATCATAGTTATATATGGTGTTATACTTAACATTTGGTGACTCCATTTAAGGTAATATTTGGTTTTAGAACATTGTTTTATTAGTTCTTGTATTCATACTTCATGGTCTTTTCTAGGTTATCCATTAGTATAGGTTTCAATCTCATAAACCTAATCTTTCAACCTAAACATCCTCTTAAAGTTCAACACCCTCAGCCTATCTTGACCTTTGAAGAACAAGAGGAATTTACAATTTTATAATATTAAGAGAGTGAAGAATAAATTGAGGAGAAAATGGATAAGAAACATGCCATTTCTACTATTAGCAACCCAAGTTCCTCCCTACTGAAGTAAACTGCTTAGATTTACTTCAAACCTAGACTAACATTAGAATGGTCAAAGGCTCTGGGATACCTGTAGCTAGACCAAACCTCTATTTTTTGAGGCTATATAATTTTAATATATTAATTTTAGATCAATTACTAAACCTACTTGATTTTGGGATGAAGTAAGGAATATTACTAATTGGGAAATCTAAGCTATTAATGGTGATGTCCCTGAATAATGAATGATACTCTATAAACCTTGAAGTTGGGAACACTTGTGAATAAAAATGGAACAATTTTTCAACAATAATTACTTATAAAAATCATAAACATGAGTGTTTCATATGAAGGCTTGATATAATGTCTACCAATTGAAAGATGAGGAATGAAGGTATTTAAAGACAATGAATAATAACATTCTTCAACATAATTTATATTATTTAACACTTTAAGTGACCTATAGTAGATGAAATAATAGTATTAGGTGAATAAAGGACTTTTAAAATGAGATAATTATCATACTTAAATGCAAATCAGAAATCAAAAGTACACACTACAACCATGAATGAATTTGCAACAAACTTTATTATTGACTTTAGGTACAAGTTACAATTTCAGTATATTTTATGTATACCATCTTGAGGGATCTTGAAAAATGGCCTAAAGTCTTGAATATATAGAAAAAGAGAAGAGGAGAATACAATGTGGTGTAGAGGAGAGAAGAGGTAGTAAATTAGTCATCAACTCAAATGCAATCTTTAGTTACAATTTGCAAACAATAGTCCTTAAGAAATATCTTTATGTTTAGTGGTTTGCATGATCTTTTTGGAATTAAAAATAAGGTGGTGGTACCTATTTTTACTATCCAATATACTTCCTAATCATGATATGACATATCTTGATTAGACAACTCTACTTTAGGTGAGTTAACTTATGAAGTAAAACTCAAGATGAGTTATGCATGTGAATGGATCAATTGAAGGCCAATTAACTCCTCACATAGATTATTTAAGAATGTGGATGTCATAAAGAGTTAGTTATGAATTAATTGGATCAGATTTATGGTCTTATAACTCCAAATTATCTCTCATATACATTCTTATATGCCATATTCCCTTTACTTGATTGAGTAAATAGGTCTACTTGGCCAAATTAGGCTTAGTAACCTAATATTTTTGTGCTTGATGGCCATTAGATCCTACATATAACCTTGAAAAATTAAAAAAATGATGAATTAAAGACATGAAAAAATGACTTATATCATTAAATGAGTCTTCCTTGGCAAGCAACACTTGTAAATTAGTCAAACTAGTTGACTAGGTTAGCTTTTACTTCATTTCCTGTAAATTAGATATTTTAGATGAGCTCCCAATTGAAATTTTAGGAATATTTATGATAATTTAATGATTTTATGAGGAGTAAAAAGTGTCAATATTTTATCTCAAATTCTTATAATTTATTTAAACTACCTTGCACCTCTCCTTCTATGTTTTTTCTTCTTAAAATCCTATTTTATTCTATGTTTGTATAACATCCATACAAAAAATGGTCATAGACATGAATATCCTAGAGTTTAATTTATTATCTAGGTGGTATTCAATAGTTTTCAATCATTTTGGATGAATATTTCTCTGATTATTCACAAATAGGTCTATAGTAGGGTTTTACAAGGGTTTAAGAGTGCTTTGGGTTCTTAATGATGATTCATAAAGGCTAGACCTTGAATGCCCAAAAAAATGACACAAAATAATAGTGTATTAGGACCTATAACTCCCATAAATTCCTTATATTCCCTTTCAAAAGTTGAGTACCATTGTGAGCATGTGAAGTCACCTATTAGATTGGAAAACATGCTTTCTAGGCAGTATCTGGTGTTCTTTGGCTAAGATGATCACTTTTATGTTTATCCTATGGATAAATGTTAGAATAAATCTATCTTAAATCCCCATGATGATGTTAATGGTGATTTTAAGTGCCCTCATGACCTTGTGTTGGCTCTTGCTACCCCTTCTTGATGGTCTTGTCTAGTGATGTCAAACACAAGCATAGGTGCATGGATAACATTTTTCAATTTTTGAATTTATTATGATTTTAAAGGCTCTTATACAGTGTGTTAAACATGAATAACTTTTAGATGATGATTTGGAGTCATGATATGGGCTTGATCAAGCTATTCTTCTTCACCTTTCATGCAAATAGCTCCTTACTTTGACTTGAAAACCTATTTGCCTATGGAAATGACCTAAATGACCCCTATTGATGGATATTGAAGTGTTATTAAGGGATTTTAGGATCCCATATTTATTATCAAACTCATTTAATGTGAAATTACCCTTCATTCCTTTGCTTTCAAGCTCAAAATTACCTTATTTTGATTAGTCCATATAATATGAGTAATGCATGTGTTAACCAACAGGTCATGGAAGTGATTAGGTGAGTTTATAAGACTATAAAATTCATTTCATATCTCAAACATACCATGTGGATGAATAATTTGGCTTCTTTTATCCATCAAGTGGTTATGAGTGTTTTGTAAGGGTTTAAGGGGTCCATATCTTCTTAATGATTATTCATAATGTACAAACCCCTGATGGAAAACTAATTTACATGAATATGGAGTAAATTGACATGATAATAAAACATGATAAGCATGATATCCCATGAAAAAGGTGCATCAAGATCTCTGTGTGGTGAAAATTTGTTTCAAATGGTTTCCAATAACTATGTATGCAAGAAAGGATCTTAAGGGGTCTAACAAGAAAATATTACTGCATTTTATTCAATATAATACCTTAATAAATTTTAAAATTACCTTCCACACTATCTCAATATTCATGAAATGAATAAAAATCCATTGAAAGAGTCCAAAAGAATGATTGTGTAATTTAAGGGTTTTAGGCTTGCATACTTATTATATCCCTCAAGGGCATGGTTTGCACTGAATTTAGAGTTTTATCACATTTTAATAGGTGTATAGAGACTTAAAATAACCATATTATGATTATAAAATAATCCATTAAAATTAAAACCTTGTACCAAACCTTATAACACTTTAAGAAGTCTTCTTACTTATCTTTAATTGTCAGTAGATAAGGGGTTGAATGTGCCAAAATAATGATTAGTTACACTCCTTAAAACATACCATGGATATGAATAAAAACTCATGATTGTCATCTCCACCAATTTTAATAGTTGTATCATGCATATAGTGGTCTGTAGGTTCTTTTCCCTAAAATTTACCAGTAGGTTACCTACATTTCAAGTCTTAAAATTGAGTTTTCTCTTTTTCAAATTGATTTGTTTTTTAGGATGATTATTATGATTTTAATATTACATTAAAATCCCTCTTGAAATTATTTTTATTCATTTATCAATTTGGTCTTATATATCCAATAAAAAACCATGTATCTTCAAAGAAGCTCAAAGTGACATGACTATCATAACAGTACTGTAGGTATGAATTTGTGAGCAATGGAGGTATTTGAGATCAATTTAACCATGATTTGGAACTTTGAGACTTTAAATTTATTTTAAATCTCCTTATTATACCATCTCTATCATATTTCCTCTTCATACATTCTTCTCAAGATTTACACACTATGTTATTTCAGACAGGCATGTATACCTTCATCTTCATGAGTTGGTAGTGAATCAGTAGTCTTGATAAGGTTTTGGATATGTCCATTAGTTTCTTGACTTTAATAATTCACTTCATAAGTATCCTATTTTATTTTAATGTTATTGAGTTACACTTTGAGAATATGTGGATGTATGAGTGGAAATGACTTTTAGTATGGCTACAGGTGTTCTTTTTTTATAGTTGACATTGAATTATCAAGAAGTGTTTAGAGCCTCATATTCATCCTTGAACTCATTACATTATCACATATTTATATGAAAAATTAATTTTAACAATAAACTCTACTACTTGATCTTAAAACTCCATCATGAATCACTTTTCTATCATTCTCCATAAGCTTGGAAATAATCATGTACTCTTGTATGGTTGTAGGTGGGTTCATGAGGTGTATGATTATGTTTTTTCCATTGGAACTTATGGATTGATACAACCTTGGCACCATTATATGAGGATATTCAAAATATAAAAATCCTTATGAACCCAAATAACATGATAAGACCTCACAGTCCTAGCTTAACATAGTATATACATGCTTCAAAAGTCCTTTAACCTAGTTATAGGTGGTGATTTCAAAGGAATATATGTTGAGATAAGTTGGTTATAATTTATGTTCTTCCCTTGATTAAAAACTTATATCCATATCTTTGCAACATTTTCTCCTTTATACCACAATTAATTCTTCTTAAATTCAAACTTCTCTCTTATTATATACTTGACTATGCATTAGTTCAAGTCCTTGTACAGACTATATCAAGGTTTTAGGATGCTTGTAAATTTTGATAAGGTCATAAGATATGAACATTAATCCTTATAAAATAAAGATATAATATCCATAAAATTCAACAATCTTACTTTAAGGTCAACCCAATGAAATTATATCTATTACATTACCTGTTCTTTGGGCTTATGAATGTGTCCTTCAAAATCTTGACTATATGTTACCTTTTTTTGATAATCTTGACCTTAGATCAACCCAATGATCCTATATGAGGTTGATCTTGAATTAATCCTAGTGCCAAATAGGATTTATTAATATCCACTCATTTAAAGATTTCTATTAATGCATTAATATTCTTTTTAGCATTAGTATAGGTAACTGTATATACTCCATTTATACAAACTATGTAGGTTTTAGACCTTGATAAGGTTCAAAATAGTCTCTATGAACTTTTCATTTATCCATGTTAACTTGAGAATATATTTTGTCTAAATACCTTCAATAAGCTATCTTCTAGCCCCTCTTTTCTTTACACTTCCATTATAATCACTTGATTGTGTTTCTTGATGTCTATAGGTGATTGTGTGAGATCATTCTATATAGATAGATTTTAAATTTGACCCTGAGGATGTCACCAAACATGAACATGATCCTTGTCCTTCAATATAACTTGAAGAGAGAGGAATGATACAAGACCTTGAGAGATATATCTTGAAGTTTTTTCCTTCTTCAAGTCTTCATGAAACTCTTGACTATCATAACCCCCTTTTTGGTTGTAGGTAGTCATTTATAGTAGGCTTTATGATTTCTATAGTCTTTCTCTATGACCATGGTACTACTTAACAATTTTGGCTCCTTCTTTAGACACTGAAATCGTGTCTACCCCCTAGGTCATCTTTCACCCTTGGCCCCCCTTGGCCCATGTCTTAACCCTTGTCCTAGGCCCCTCCATTTATCAAATAAGCATTTTAATTTATTTGGCCCTCTTCCACCTCACCCATGCCACCTTGGATCCCCTCCTTGGATCCCCCCACCTCTCTCCTAGCCTTTATTGCCCAAATCTCCCCTTTATCCTTCCTCTCACATCCATTTATGCCTTCCTCGACCATTTTCCCATAGCCCCTTGACCCGGCAGCGTGCAAGAATAGACATAGGCTAATTTTAGCCTCTATCCCCATTCTTCAGCTACTGATGTCAGTCATTATGCACCCAACGTTGGTAGTTCTACTGGTGTTGGTATCCTTCAAGACCACTCTCTGCAACCATTCTCTGCCCCCTATGAACAGAACTCTCTTGATGCTTTTGCATTCGTATTTTCTTCTCCTCCCCCTCGTACAGAAACACCAGCAGCTACAGGCACCTTGTAGGAACAGCTCCAAGCAATAGCTCCATTTGCAGGTCCTTCAACAGCTCTGACAATAGGTTTCTCCATTCTCCAACTAGCAAGTAAGAGGTAAGCACAGTGTTATTTTCCATTTCATTTCTTATATGCATTTATCTATTTAGCTAACTACTACCTAGACCTTCCCTGTCTATCCCTGAGAGGCTAAAAAGCCTTCTCAGACCCCTTCCTCTCATTCATCCCCCTTTTGTGCTTCTAGTTCCAGCTAGTCACTTTCCTGATAGTCCCGTCTACCCAACCAATTTTGCATAAACCCTCAGACTACTCCTTAGACCCCAAACAGTCCCTCTGAATCCCACACAGACCCTCAGACCCTCAGACAAAGCCTCAGTCCATTCTGAAAACCAAGACCAGACCTGTAACTCATCCTTGACTATTGCCCTAGCTGACCTCATCTATTTCCCCTACCGACATCAGCAGACTAATCAATGTCGGCTACCTTCCCTGACCGATGTTGATAATACCACCGACGCCGATGACTGTGAAAAAATAGATTACTTTTAAACAGGTACACATTTGTCTTAAGTTCTTTCTTTCTATCTTTCATCATTTATCACTTTTTGTTTTTGATCAACATTCTATTTTTAATAGTGGACTGGCATCCTCCAAGAAGCCTTTGTGCTTCTAGGACCAAGCCTTCGCTTGGCAGTCCACCCTTTTGTCATCTAACGTTTTTTCATGTTTTAGTGTCTTTCCCTTTTAGGTGTCATCCTCCACAACCAAAGAGGAGTTCTCACAACATCTAAATTCTGGTGTGCACATCTGCAATCTAGGTACGTACAAACCCTCATCCTTCTTCTTAGTTTCTCATTTTCTCTTTCTTGAATGTGAAAAGCAAATCTAGCATAGAAACATTTTGGCACGCTCGATGGGACCTTAGGGTCTCCTTTGGGTTCCTTTTCTTTCTGTTCATATAGGTGCATTAGGTTTCTCCCTTTTCACCTCTTTATTCTCTTCTAAACGACATCATAAGTAGGAATAAAAAGAACCTTTCTTTATTTTATTGCATTTCAAACTAGTCAAAAATCATATCCTTCAACCCTTTCTCAACTTGTTTTCATTCAAACTCACATTTCGACTTGGGGCTTAAAACACATTACATATCATCTCTGCTTGCTTGCATTTCTTATTCCACACTTAGTAATTAACAAATCACATCATGAATTAATCGTAGTCCACTTGATGTTACACAACCGAACCACTTGCACTAAATCAAACATCAAACTTGCCTGAGACAAGGCCCGATTGGGATTTCATCCCCCAACGGATACCTTACCTGTCCCGACGATCTTACTTAGATTTCATCACCAAGGGGAAAGCCCACTCTATTCTCTAGCAGAGTCTAATCTCTAGGGAAAGTATATTTTGGCTAAGTGAGACTAGCTTACCATTGGACTCGTGAAGTGAGGGGAGCTTGCTCCTTAGCACCAGGCCATGTACGAAACCTAACCCAGACTCTTGAGTGCCTAAACAAACCTGAAACCATCCATAGACTACCTCTTCTAGGACCCTTCTAATAGCCGACCTCCCCAAACATCACGTTAAGGCATAAGCCACACGAGCTTAATAATTTATTTCTAGGGATTTAACGCTTAGGCTCTGCTTGTGTTCTTCATCTTTTTTGTTCTTATCTACTTGTTTGAGCTAGTGAGGACATTCTTCTTCCTATTTTTCAAAAACTCTAAAATATTTTGGGTTTATGGAAAACACAGTCACCGGCATCAGTTTTACCACCGACGTCGATAACCTTTTCTCACTGGCATCAGTTATCTGACCGACGTTGGTCTCTGTCATAGTTCTTTCTTTTTTCAAAACAACAGCCTTAAAACCTACCCCTTTTTCTGCCAAAACCTGATTCTGAGTTTTTGAAACTGAAAAAAAATAGTTTCTAAAACCTGACATTTCTTGCCTTGAATGGTTCTGACTCGCAGTCAAGCCAAGACTTTAGTCAACCATGCGAGGCATCAACCGCTTCCATGTACCCCATCCATAACCGGTCCTATAATGGAGTTCCACTCAGAGACTGAAAGAACTCCTACTCGCCCAACCCCACCCCAGACTCCTATTGTCCCAGAAGGGGACCAAGATTTCACACAGTTCTTGGACCTCAATCTCAAAGCCTTGCAGCACTATCTCACGCATAGCTAAACGTGAGACTCCTTAGGCAACTCAATCTATGGGATGCCAACTTCCTTAGTCGAGACAATGATCACATCAATAACATCTACAATTCAACCTATAGACAATCAAGCCAACACCTCGACCAATAACCCAACTGTGTCTCACCTTCAAAATTTATCCTCTCCTTCTAGACCTGCCTCCATGGGGGTTCCAGTGCCCCCTCAACCT
Organism: Torreya grandis; assembly: GCA_037957365.1. NCBI lineage: Eukaryota > Viridiplantae > Streptophyta > Pinopsida > Cupressales > Taxaceae > Torreya > Torreya grandis. Next base: position 48,578 of record JARHVA010008451.1, read on the forward strand.
CAAACTACTCAACCAAATCCTACACCTTTCCAAAACCTAGTGGTCTCTATCCCCCTACTCTTGCACCTATCAACACAAGAGTAACTGTCTACCCTTCAACAAGTGTGGCCACTTCTCAACCATCTTTGATGGCCCCTATCCAACTTATGCCTACCAACCCCATAACACAAGTGCCCTTGGCTTCAACTTCTACCCTGATAATTGGCTACCCATATGTTGCGTCTATGTAACCAACTAGGTCATATCCCCCTCTTAATATCTTTCAAGCACCTTATAATCTAGGAGGCACTCCACCCACCAATCCGTCAGCAGACATCATCAAAATGCTAATGGACAAGATGTCTAGACTAGAGACCTCCATTTCTAGCTCATGCAATGCTCTCTCATATGAGCAAATTTGCAATGAGCCCATTCATCCTTCTATCTCAATCAGGCCATATCCCAGCCAGTGGGAACTTCCTAAATTTTCTCGCTTTCAAAGCAAGGAAGACCCACAACAGCATTTACAGGCATTCAGACATGCCTGTTACCTTATTTCCCATGACAATGCATTGCTTTTACGCACATTCCCTATGTCTATCTCTGGTGCTACACTTTACTGGTACAACTCTCTTGCCAGCCATTCCCTCTTCACATTCACACAGTTGGCCCAGCTCTTTCTTGATCACTTCTCCATCAACATCACCAAGAAGGTCTCGATCACAGACCTCTATTCTATCCACCAATTCAAGGATGAATCCATAGCTAACTTCGTTGCTTGCTGGAGAGGCCTCATCAATCAACTCTCCTTTTCCTTACCCCAACTCGAACATATTGAACTTTTATCCCAAGCCTGTGCCAAACATATTTCTTCCACCTTACGGGTTCAGACCTTTCACACCTTTGATGAAGCCTTCATGATGGCTCACAAACTTGAGTTACATGCCATCGAGGAGAATAAAGTCAAGTTGCAGAGCAAGAATCCCAACTCTAAGACCAATGACTCCTCTTATTCTAAACCTTCATCATCTAATCCTAAGTCTAAAGCTTCAGCTAACACTGTGGTCGTTAGACCTTCATCCTCTTTGCCTTCAACCAATCAGCCTGAGCCATCCACATCTCAGAGTGCCACCTGCCAATTCTAGTAGAGATATGTACAATGATAGTATACTCCTCTTAGAGAATCATACGCATCTGTGCTAGAAAAACTTGTTAAACAGGGGGTTCTCAATCTCCCCCAGATCTGACCACCTCCACAATTTGATCCCTCACGTGCCATCCCTGCATGGTATAGGGAAAATGACTTCTACAACTACCACCGTGCCAAAGGACATGACACAAGGAACTGCAAGACCCTTAAAAACATAATCTAAGACATGCTTGAGAAGGGTGACCTCATCCTAGACAATCCTAATGCACCCCTTAATCAGGGCATCGACATCTTCAAGCAACCATTCCCCAATCATCCACTGACCCAAAACAATGTCCAAACCTTGATTGATGACACTCATGAACACAACATTCGAACAGTCAATACGGTCTCGCCCTTCATCCCCAACCAACCTCAAGAGGTTAGTCCATCTATCAGTCCATCACGTGTGGATGAACCTCTTTCCCCAGTTAGTTCTCCATCAACCTCTCTCATCTTGGAGGATGCCTCAACCTTACCGGCACCACCGGTCTCACCATCCTCCTTCCTGCTACCTATGGAGGACCCAGCCCTTCCTACTCCTTGACCACAAGTGGAGGGCACCATCATCCCTGCCCTTTACCCACTTGAGGAGACTCATTCTCTAGTTTCTTCTCCACCCAGGGAAGAACCTGCCTCTCCTTCATCTCCAACCAAAGATGAATCTATCATGACTTCATCATGCCATGGGTCTGAAACTACTACACCCATCTCATCTTCGGCCCCACAACCGTTAACATCTTCTCAAGGACCCAAACCTCATCCAACATCTTCTCAACCATTTTCCCGACTAGTGGAGAAAATTGGACTTCTCCATTTAAGGAAAGTGGAGCATTAGGGATTGTGGGAGCGTCTTAAAGCTCTTCAACATGCCCGTGCCCTCTCGTCTCATGCTGCCAATCCTCCCAAGGTAGAATCTCCCAAGACTCTCAACAAAGACTAGACTCCCGCTTCTAAACCCGCATCTACCCCATCTAAACCTATCAAGTCACTTGGCATTCACCCTGTCTATACCCTCACTCACCCATAAGTGAAGGTGGACTTAGACCAGACCTCGACCAATAGTAGTCTTCCAACCAAGTCGAAGAAGACTGCCAGACCACAGAAGTGAATGCCTCTTCCCCTATCACCATTACCCTCCATTTTGGGCCCCCATCCTTCGACCCTGACCAGAGTCCTTCCCACTCTGACCTCTAATCAAATCGGGTTTCCTCCTTTGCTTCCTTTGCCTACCTACAACCTACCCTCTCCTAAAAAGGTGGTACCTCTCATGAAGAAAGTGCCATCTCCGCCTGTCACTGCACCATCAACCTAAAAGGTGGTACGGAAACCTCTTCCAACTCTACTTAAGCAAAAGTCACCAGCATCACACACATCAACTAGCACGGACCCTTTAGTGGGCTCATACTCATTGATATTGCACCGAATTTTGTAGACTTCTAGCATAACCCTTCCACCCATCAGGCCTTTCCAACCTCTCAGGTCCAAGCCCTCCCGGTTCGACAACATGAAGGTTTGCTTATACCATCGTACGCCAGGACACAATACCAAGACTTGTTGTGCCCTCAAGGCCATCATTCGCCACTATATGGAGAAGGATACTCTTCTCCTTGAGGACACTCTTGACCAACCCTCGACACCTTCCCATCCAACCTCTTCAAACACATCAACATCTCACCAGCAGGCCATGACCCCTTCTTCACCTCCTATCTTTAAAATAAATGCTATCCACATAACCACTAGGTCACAAAAGGACAAGGCAAAATAAAAAGCCACCATTCCTTAAACCTACCCTTTCATCAAACCACCTCTAGTACCCAAGCCTAAAATTTCTATCCTTGGCGCATCTCAACCCTCTTCTGCTTCCTCTTCAGGGCCGATTCATGACTCCATGTTGAAACAGCTTCACCAAACGCCTGTGAAGATGTCCCTTTATGACCTCATCCAAACCTAGCCTCAACATCATCAAGCCCTCATCCAAGCCTTACAGACAGTGGAGGTCTAACTCGAGGACCCCCAACCACTCGCTGCCCTCATCCACTCTTTATCTCCTGTTGCCTCCATCACATTCAGTGATTCTGAGATTCCCACATCCAACATGAAAGATCAGGACACCGCCCTCTTCATCACTACCTATGTTGATCAGACATGCATTAAATGCATTATGATCGATAGAGGCACCAGCATCAACATTATCTCCACCCATGCCTTTGATTAGTTGGCTCTTCCCAAGAATTGCATGTCCAAAACTAACGCAATCTTGCGCTCCTTCAATGACACCACTGCCACAACCATTGGCACAGTCATCCTTCACATTCACATTGGTCCATGCATAGTCCTAAAGCTCTTCTATATCATTGAAGGAGAGTTTTTAATACAACATGTTACTGGGCCGACCCTAGATCCATGCCATGGCTTGTGTCCCCTCCACCCTGCACCGTTGTGTGAAATTTGAGCACTACGGGCAAGTCCACACCATTCCCACCAACCCTTCACCCTTCAAAACTTGTAACACAACCTACCATCCAAATGACATCCTCATTCATATCAAGCCATCAACCCCAGCACTGCCTCCATCCACAGAAGCTTTAACTAGTTCTCAATCGGCGGTCGCCCTCACCCCTCTTCTTCAAGTGACTAACAAAGACCCCTTGGAAGACATCTTCCAACGACTTTCACTTGGGGAATATCACTTTATGACCTTAGACATGTTCCAAACTCTGCAAGAGTATGGATGCCTTCACCACAACCCCAGTTACGACCATCAGATTGGGATGGTCATGCCTTATGGTCCTCCTCACCTCCGAACCAATCTTGTCTATGGGGGGCTCAATCAAGCTCCTACTAATGGCAACCCTCTCTCTTCACCCAAACCATTCACATCAGACTTCTCATTTATTGGCAACCCCACCTTTGCACACACTTACCTTTACAGGTGTGCATGGAAGGGTTTTGGTTTTGGATGCTATGAGCAAGGCTCCCATCAGCCCATCGAGCCGCTCAACAATGACAATGCCAAGAAACGGTATGGCCTAGGATATCATGACCCCACTCAGGCCTCTATAGATGTTTTCCCTATGCCAACCATTGACCAATCTCCTCCAAGCTCACCCATTCCTCCTCCTTCACCTATGGAGTCGGTGGTTTCCATCCCTCCCAATTTTTTTTTCCATAAACACCATCCACCTGGAACCCCTGACCTATCAACTAAATGGGGTGTCTAGGTCTCTCCCTCTCATTTTTCCTAGCATGATAGAGGATGAGGCGACAACCATTCACACTATCCACTACGTAGACGATGACACCATTCTTTCTTAAATGGGTGCCGATGACTCTTTCATCCAGTACTCCCTCCCTTCTGAGACCCAGGTTATGTTAAATGAATCAACCATTGACATTAACCTCCCTTCTTCCGATGTTCCTCATGTCTTAAAGATTGGCCAATCTCTAGACGCCCAAGAGCAGCTTGACTACACTCAGTTCCTCTCAGACCATAGCAAGGCCTTTGCTTGGACCTATAGTGACATGCCTGGCATCGACCCCACCATTGCTACCCATAACATCATCACCAAACTAGAGGCTAAGCCTATTAGGCAAAAGATTTGAAAGATGCATCCTTGTGTTGTGCTCCTTTTCAAAGAGGAGCTTCAGCACCTTCTTTCTGTCTCCTTCATCCAACCCATTGATTATCCATAGTGGGTCTCTAACATCATCCCTATCACCAAGGTGACTGGGGGGATCTGGATCTGCACAGACTATTGCAACCTTAACTTAGCCTGTCCCAAAGATGACTTCCCTCTTCCTAACATTGACCAACTTGTTGATCTCACGGCCGGCCATGAGATGCTATCTCTTATGGATAGGTTTTCAGGATACACTCAAATCCTGATCACTCTAGAGGACCAGCACAAGACTACCTTTATCACCCCATGGGGGACTTTCTGCTATCGGGTCATGCCTTTCAACTTGAAGAATGTAGGCACCACTTATTAGTGCGCCATGACTTACATTTTCCACGATCTCCTCCATAAAATCATGGAGGACTATGTGGATGACCTGCTTGGCAAGTCCAAGCTTCATCATGACCATTTGACCATCCTCAAGATCATCTTCTCTCTCCTTCTTCAGTACAATGTCTGCCTTAACCCCAAGAAATGCATCTTTGGGGTCCTCTCAGGCAAGCTCCTCAGCTTCATCATTTCCTTCTGTGGCATCGAGATAGATCTCACCAAGATCTGTGCTATCCTTGAGATGTCACCTCTAACCAATCTCAAGCAGCTTCGTAGTCTACAAGGGAAGCTCCAGTCCATTTTCCATTTCATCTCGTAGCTTTCTGACCACTGCCAACCTTTTCATCATCTCCTTAAGAAATACGTCTCCTTTAAGTGGGATAAGGACTGCCAAGAGGCTTTTGAAGCCCTCAAATGCTATCTGGTCTCTCCACCAATCCTCATTCCACCTAAATATGACCAACCCTTCTACCTTTACATCTCTTCCACCAACCATTTGTTAGGTGCCATGATCGCGCACCGAGATGAGCATCACCGTGAGCAGGCAGTCTACTACATCAGCCAAACACTAGTCGGCTATGAAACTCGATATACTCATACCAAGAAACTTTGTTTGGCATTAGTCTTTGCTGCTACCAAGCTCTGCCACTATCTTCTTAACCACAAGACCTTTGTCATCACTCACACTGACCCTCTCAAGTATATGCACTCCAAGCCATATCAAAATCAGCGTATGGCTCAGTGGCTCATGCTGCTTGCTGAGTTTGATTTCAAGTTCATCCAGCAAAAATCCATCAAGGGGTAAACCATCACTGACCAACTGGCAGATGCCCCTCTTCCCAATAGTCAACCTTCGTAGTGCGAGTTTCTTGATGAATCTATCACCACGCTTTCCACCGATGACACCATCTATCAAATGACCACGTTCTTCGACGGCTCTAAATGTCAACTTGGTGGGGGTGCGGGAGTCATTCTCATCCCATTCAAAGGTGAGCCCATGCCTATGTATTTAAATCTCAACTTTGATTGTACCAATAATATGGCTGAATACGAAGCATTAATTTTGGGACTTCAAACCGCCCTTTCTCTCAGCATCAAGTCTATCAACATTTTTGGTGACTCGCAACTTGTCATCAATCAAATCAACGGTTCATACCTCTGTAAAAATGAAATTTTGCAAAGGTATAAAAACTGTGTTGACACTCTTCTATCCTCTTTTGACCATTACCTCTTGCAGACTATTCCTCGATCCACAAACAAGTTTGCTGACACCATGGATTCTCTCGCCTCACATATCCCATCTTCATCATCCTCATCCAGAATCTTTGTCACGGTGCATTGTGTGCCGCTACCTTTATACATTTCTCCTAACACCAACCATGTCAACAACATAGACTCTAGTCCATGAGATGATTGGTATAACCAACTTGTGGACTACTTATCTCATTCTGTCATTCCTCCCCATCTCTATAGTAATGCACGGCGAGCTTTCATCAAACGCATAGCTCGCTACACCATGCTAGGGGGTCTTCTCTATAAGCAAGGCTTTGATGGCCTCCTTCTTCACTGTCTAACCTCCATTGAAGCCTCTCATGCCATAAAACAAGTCCACGATGGGATTTGTGGTAGACACTTCAGTGGGAACTCGGTCGCCAAGCGCATCCTTCGTCTGGGCTATTATTGGCCCACCCTTCATCAAGACTGTAGCGACTACGTTCGACGTTGTATCAAGTGTTAGTAGCACTCTAACTTGCTCCATCTCCCTAGCCATGCCTTATAAGTCACTCAAGATTTTTGGCCTTTTTCTCAGTGAGGCTTAGATCTCATGGGTGAGATTAACCCTCACTCGTCTCTTCGTCATCAGTCCATCATCACCGCCACTGAGTATTTCACTAAATGGGTGGAAGCCATTCCTCTCGTCTCCACAAAAGCTGACAAAATTATCAACTTCATCAGCACCCACATCATCTGTCATTTCGGTGTCCCTCACAAAATCATCACCAACAATGGCAAATCCTTTAAAAACAAGACCGTCCAAAAACTCTGTGACTCATTTGGCATCAAGCTCAATTTCTCTTCGCCTTACTACGCACAAGCAAATGGGTAGGCCGAGGCTTCCAACAAAATTCTAACTAAAATTCTCATGAAGGTGGTCAATGACACAGGAAGGGACTAGCACATTCATGTTCCCTTCACTTTGTGGGCCTACTGCACTAGCATCCAAACCTCTATGGGTGCTACCCCTTTCTCTCTAGTGTACAGAACAGAGGCTGTCCTACCTCTCGAAGTACAGATCCTATCTCTCTGCATCTCTCTGCATGACATTCTCTCTAATGATGACTTTTGTCAAGATCTCTTAGCTCAACTTGAGTTACTTGACAAACATCATCTCGCTGCCCTCAACCATCTCCATGTCTATCAAAATTGCATCAAGTGAGCCTATGACAAAAATTTATGAGAATGAGATTTCAACATCGGAGACCTCATCCTCAAAGAAAACCAGCATGTCACCAATATAGAGCAAAGTAAATGAGGCAAGTTTGCCCCTAATTGGCTCGGACCTTTCATCATCCACAAGTATGGGTCAGGGACTTATCATCTATCTTCTCTCGATGGATGGCCAGAACCTAAGCCTCTCAATGCCTTGCATCTGTGGCCATTCTACTATTAGTCGAGTATTCATCCACTTGACATTTAACTTGAGCTCATCCCTTGAGCAATCCCTGTCCTCTTAATCCTCATTCCTTCAACCCTATTTCCTTTAACAAATCCTTTATAACCCTTTTATGATGCATGGATGCTTTGTCCTAATAAAAGGGAGCCCTTGAACTTCTATAGTCTTGTCCATGACTCACAATTCTATCCAAAAAAATAAAAAATAAAAAATCAAGATGTCAAAACATATCCAAGGTCACAAAATCAAATCAAAAGGTAGACTGCTCCCTCGAAGGACAGCTATACTATCATTACTGTAGCTAATAGACTGCTCCCTTGAAAGACAGCTATTCAATGCCCTTATATATAAATCAAAAATATAGACCACTCCCTCGAAGGATGGATATGATTAAACTCTTGCTACAAACAACAATATTTCTTAGAAGCTTCCCGCATCGATCAGCTTCACAAATGACCACAAAGCAAAATGACATCTCTATGTGGACTTCCCGCATTGATCAGTCTGCTCTTTCAAAAAAAACAAAAAAAAAATGGGTCATGGACTTGGCTTATAGTTGTCTCAGGGTCCCCTATAAAAAGGGGCAAGGTTATCCCTACTCATAAAATGGGTTACCCTATCCTCCTCCTATTATAACACCTGCTCAAGGGACTTTGAGCTCACTTTAATGTCAAAGTGATTCGATTACCATTCTAACACAACCATGGTCAGTGACGCAATGCATGAATAAGGCTCTTTATTTTAACAACCCCTATCTATGCTCTCATCCTGGTCCTTGTCAATGAAAGGGCGATTATGCCTTTCGCTTTCTGCTTACACTTTGGTCACATTCAAACTTCATCACTTGTCAAACCCAATCAACTCAACCCAATCTCTTTTTAGACCACTCACATAGCCTATTCACACTAGTTTCTATGGACACCAATACACATGGAAACTATCAACCAAACACAATTTATGTTAAGCATAAACCAATACTTGCTGAAGCATAAATAGACCTCAATTCATTTTTAGCATGCATCCATCACAAATATGGAAAATTGCTAGGGATGAAAGACCCCTCAACCAATGTTACAGCATACCCCATTTGGAAAAGGCTGTAACATATTTTTCTCCTCATCATTTTGACACATGACCAAACTAATCATCGACCAATTTTCTCAACTAGTCTAAACTACATTGGTCTGAGGCCCCTTCCAATCTGGGCTATGTAGGCAGCACTCAGATGACACGACTGTCTTCTGGGGTTAGCTCGACCACCTTCTATTTGTTCATCTCCCTGATGGACAAACCTTCTCTTATTTGACCATGACCTTGACCTCGACCAAGACCAATCAACCACTTCGACCCTCTTCCTCCCTCTTTGGGAGAACTACATTGGCTTGAGGCCCTTAGGATAAGGGCTATGTAGGTAGCACTCAGTTGACATGGGGTCTCCTGGGGTTAGCTCGGCCATCCTCTTCGTCACTTTCTTCCATCCCATTCTCTCGTGACCTGGTAATCATATCACAGTTAGTCACATATTTTCATAATCATTAGTATAATCATTTTCATCATGTCCATCCATAATCATTAAACATCACCATTTAATCTAAAAATCATAACCATTCACATCAAATATCAACATTAATATCATTAATCATCATCATATAACCATTTCATTGAACATCACATTCATCATCACATTAGTCATCATAATCACAAACATAACATCATTATTATACACATCATATCAAAACATGCATCAAATCAAAGTGCCATAAATATTAAACACATCCATAACATTTTCTCATAATTCATGTCAATGATCAAAATAATCTCATCATATATATCTCAAAGTTTTATACAATCGCACAATCTGTGCATCTCACTCTCTCAAAAAAATCACATACATCTCGCATCATTGGCACGCAGGCTGGTATATACATCACATCACAATCTAGCCTCACGGTTGTGGCTGTGGTGGTGGTGGCGGTGGCTGAAAAGATGCTGTATCCTCTCCCCCCTCTGATTTGCATCATCTGTGTGAATCTGTAGTAGTCGCCCATGACAAAGACCGCTGCTGGGTCAGCTCTACCCTCATATCCAAGTATCGCTGTATCTAAAGAAACCCCCTAATGGCTCCCTCATAATATGAGATCTCGTCTAATGCATTATTGTATCTAACTATAGATACAGTCTACGGTGGACCCATCTGACCTATTACTATCCCCTGTACTACCCCCTGTGGCTATGCAAATGTCGACTACATCAATGCCGATGGTCATGCCCCTTGTGAAAATGCCAGCTACTGAGATGGTTGCTACAATGGGCCCTACGCTCCAAAATTCTACCCTACCAATGCATGTGCCTGGGCTGTAGCCAGCTATCCCTATAATAGAGTGACCTACCCTATCAACATTGCCACCCAACCTATCATCTCTGTCACCTATCCTGTCACCCTCGCCAGCTACCCTTGCAAAACCATGACCTATCCCTGAAAAATGGTCACCTGAGCCTATGTTGCATCCCTCTCTTGTCGCGTTATGTCCCTCTCCTCATGGGCTATATCCTACTCCCTGGTGACAGCATACAGATCTAGCTGGGGACCCACCTATACACCTATGTACCATCCTATCCACTATGCTATGTAGGCCTCTATACACCCTGGGTCAGCTATCCCAGGTCTGGCTCGCAAATCCTCAAAATTTGGCCCCTCTGTCTCCTCTGGCAGTGGGAGTGGCACCTCTATATCATCCTGCCTGTACTGTGGGACTACAGGAGGTACATCCTATAACAACCCATACTGGCACCACACTCTCTCTGCTAGGATCCTCTTGAGCTCACCAGCTCACCTACCTCTAACCCATTACATGCTTTGAGTCCTAACCATCTGCTCGCCTTGGTCTCTGAACGCTGGATATACCAAGTATGGTCTCCAAATAATGTTTGCTAGAATTAGGGCCTCCAATACCCCTCTATAGTGGTCAATATCTCTGACCACTCTATCTACCCACATCTACACCATCACCTGAATCTGACCCTGAAGCTAGCTTGAATCACCACTGGGAGGCCGAGAGGTCATGCCACCATGATGTGCTCATAGGCCCAACAGTGTAGAAGGTGGCCTACACACAGACTATATCATCACCACTGACTGATGCCCCATAGCTCTCTGTATACCTGGGTCAAAAAGACAGGCACTCATGCAAACACTGTCTATTTCTCCAGCATGTCCATCAAAACCCTAGTCATGGCGACCAAGAACCTGCCTCCCTCCGCATCTGGCAATGCATAGACTATGATGTCGATCATCATCAAGACAACCAGCTGATGTGCGCCCTCATCTACCATGTACAAAGGCTCATAAGCAAAACTAGCTGAATGGTAGCTCATCTTAGAGATGTGCTCCCCAAACAATGTGACCATATGAATGTCATGCACCTCTCTCAAGCATGCATAGATGTCAACTCTGTGTATTGGTAGCCACAAAATCTGGTACACATCCTCGACTGTGACCATCATCTCACTCGTGGGTAGGTGGAATGTGTTGGTGGCATGGTCCCACCACTCGATCAATGCCACCATGAGGCTCACATCCCTCACCACTCTGCAGTAGTGTCTCAGCCCACCTAGCCCCACTGCGCTCATCTACGCCCACTCCTCGACCATCACGCCTCTACGTATCCACATCAGCAAGGTCAGGAGGCGATCTCATAGCATCAGAGTCTGCCTCACCTACATCCATCAATAGTCAATCTCATGTTAAAATTGTTCCTATTCTTCTTATTTGACCAACCATTCTGACCATCTATGCCTAACCTGACACCTGGAAAGCCCTTGGCATAGCTTTGACCTTTCGACTAGACCATTTTTCACCACCCTTTCTGACCAGGCAGCCACTAACATCGGTTAGCATGCTAGAAATGGCACTCACATAACTAACATTGGTCACTTAGTGACTAACATTGGTAAGTGATTGATTGATGCCTATCACTGGTCGACCGATGTCAGTGAACTCATCGACGTCGGTGACTGGTTCAGCCCTAGGGCCGAATGAGGTGAGCCCTAAATTTAGGGCTTCCCCTGTGGACTCCCCAACCCCCCCAAATCACTCTTAAATCATCCCTAATCTATCTTAGACCCCCCACCCATGTTCTTAGCTACCCTCCCCTCTCAATTTTTGCCTAAAACAACTAAAATTTCAAAAAACAAATCAAAACAAAAATCAATCAAATAGGGTTCAGAGACCCTCCTACCTCATTCTAGCATCGCCAACATGGTGGCACAATGGGTGCCGCTGGTGGTGGACCTCCCACGGGTCCTCTACTCCCCTCTACCATCTCTTCTATGCCAATGACTCTACATGCTCTTACTGGCCCACATGCATCCCTGCAGTGTCCAATCGACTCCCTCTCTCCACCAATGTTCCTCTACCACCTTAGCACGCTCACTTGGTCAACTCTATGTCACTTTCACTCAATCAAACTCCAGAGCTCTTTTTTATCTTAGTCAACAAGTAGCAAATGACTTTTGGTGGGCCGCTAATCTAATTTTGTCAGATTTGGTAGGCTACTGACGTTGGCATTTTCGTGCCTTAGGCGGTTGACATTGACTAATTTCTGTCAACATCGATCCTTTTTGGTGACCAACGTCAATTTTATAACCGATGTCGATGGACTTCAAACCTCTTTTTTCATCCCATTACCCAAAAATCATGCCCCTAATCAGTTAGCTCTCTAGTAGAAGTCATCTTAGCCACTTGGGGCACACTTGAGATTACTTTTGCCTCCATCCATCGACCATCAGACCTTGGAGCTCATGACCATCTCTTATGACCATGACCACTTCCAAGACAACTTTGCCTTGGTTGTTTTTGCTTGTATGCTACCTCACGAATGGTTAGCAAAATTGTTCACAGAATACTTATGACCTTCACAAGTATAGGATCACAAGCTGGTTGATCCCCACTACTTATGATGCTTTTGTGTTTCCAGGAGCACTTCTTGAGCCCAAGATACCTATAACACGATGACCATTAGAGATTTAACTTAGATTGAATAACCTGATCAGCTATGACCAAATGCTAGGGCCTAGTTATTTCAATTTTGGCACTCCTCGACCTTGACCTACGATAATTTGACCTGACCATCCCATGAAGTGATATACGTGTAATCACAATTATTGCAATGTTCACACTCACCCTCTCTCTATCCATCTCTCTGTCAAATCAACACTCGATCTCAGGTTCCCTTCCCTCGACTCTCGCTTTGAGGGGGGAACACCTCATCCCATACCTGGGGTAACCAACTCTTGTTTTTGTCTTGCAGTTCGTCAAGAACAACCAACAAGACAAAAAGGGGACAATGTAGATATTGAAATTGTGTCTACCCCCTAGGTCATCTTTCACCCTTAGCCCCTTTTGGCCCATGTCCTAACCCTTGTTCTATCCCCCTCCATTTATCAAATAAATATTTTAATTTATTTGGCCCTCTTCCACCTCACCCATGCCACCTTGGATCCCCTCCTTAGATCCCCCCACCTCTCTCCTAGCCTTTATTGCCCAAATCTCCCCTTTATCCTTCCTCTCGCATCCATTTATGCCTTCCTCAACAGTTTTCCCATGGTCCCTTGACCTGGAAGTGTGCAAGAATGGATAGAGGCTAATTTTAGCCTCTATCTCCATTCTTTAACCGCTGACATCGGTCATTATGCGCCTGACATCGACAGTTCTGCCAGCGTCGGTATCCTTTAAGACCACTCTCTGCAACCATTCTCTGCCCCCCATGAACAAAACTCTCTTGACACTTTTGCATTCATATTTTATTCTCCTCCCCCTCATATAGCAACACCAACAACTATAGGCACCTTACAGGAATAGCTCCAAGCAACAGCTCTATTTACAGGTCCTTCAATAGCTCCGACAACAGGTTTCTCCATTCTCCAACCAGCAAGCAAGAGGTAAACACAATGTTATTTTCCATTTCATTTCTTATTTGCATTTATCTATTTTGCTAATTACTGCCTAGACCTTCCCTGTCTGTCCCTGAGAGGTTGAAAAGCCTTCTCAGACCCCTACCTCTCATTCATCCCCCTTTTGTGCTTCTGGTTCCAACCAGTCACTTTCCCAACAGTCCCCTCTGCCCAACTAGTTCTACACAAACCCTCAGACTACTCCTCAGACCCCAAATAGTCCCTCTAAATCCCACATAGACCTTCAAACCCTCAGATGAAGCCTCAGTCCATTCTACAGACCAAGACCATACCTGTAACTTGTCCCTAACTATTGCCCCAACTGACCTCATCTATTTCTCCTACCGACATCGACAGACTAACTGACGTCGGCTACCTTCCCTGACCGACGCCGGCAATACCACTGATGCCAGTGACTGTGAAAAAGTAGATTGATTCTAAATAGGTACACATTTGTCTTAAGTTCTTTCTTTCTATCTTTCATCATTTATCACTTTCTATTTCTGATCAACATTGTATTTTTAACAGTGGACTGGCATCCTCTAAGAAGCCTTTGTGCTTCTAGGACCAAGACTTCGCTTGGCAGTCCACCCTTTTGTCATCTAACATTTTTTTGTGTTTTAGTGTCTTTCCCTTTCAGGTTTCATCCTCCACAACCAAAGAGGATTTCTCACAATGTTTGAATTCTGGTGCACATGTCTACAATCTGGGTACGTACAAACCCTCGTCCTTCTTCTTAGTTTCTCATTTTCTCTTTCTTGAATGTGAAAAATAAATCTAGCGTAGAAACACCTTCATGATAGTGTATACATGAGATGGGGTGAATTAAAGTGATAATATGCTAATGGAGGATGATGGGAACATTGAATGGAGGTGAAAATGAAAATTGTTATAGTGAGAAATGGAAGCGAAATATTGTGATATGGGGATGAACCATTATGGAGATGAAAATGGCCATGAAGAGTATGTCAAGACATTTTTTAGGGTCCTATGCAAGCTTGAGTATATATTATATAGGATATATCATTTTAAATGACTTTAGAGGAGCATAAGATACTAAAATCAAAACTTAGGAGTCTGTTACGATCCTTAACAAATGCTAAAAAACCTTAAAAATTGTTAAACAGTGACTCCATGATAACTCTTGAGATCCATTAATGGATTATTTTCTATAAATATTTTAAGAAGCATTTTATAATATTGAATGAGGTAGATAAAACATGAATGAAACCCTTGAAACAAGAATCCAACAAATCTTTGATGCTCTCTCTCTCTCCTAGATCATACAACTCTCTTCATATGCTTGTAGACTATATATTTACATTTTTATGCATTCACTATGTCAATATTACCCTCATATGTGTTGAAAACAACTAATAAATTCCATGGAAATGTGGATTATGTTCCTGAGAAGCTCCATAATTTTGAATTTTTCTACTATGATATTCAGGTGCAGAGAAAACATGGAAAATTGATTGTATACTTGGATGAAGGAGAGATAGTGAGTTCCTTAAATTTAAGGGATGGTTAATGAAGGAGAGAGGAAAAATTTATAACCACTTACCATAGTTTTAATCCCTCTAAGTCTAATTTATCTAGACAAAATTTTAGACCTTGGTTTTCTCTCTCATGGCTATACCACCTATAAACCTAAAGGGATCTCACTATGTGCAAAGAAGCTAGATGTTTGAAGGGAGCTATTTTTTGGATTGTATTGGATTACTTTTCCTTTAAATTATTATAAAAACCTTAAAATATCCTCATATTCAATCTCTAGGCCTCAACTACATGGAAAATTTCATACAATCCATACTCTTGCATGAAAAATACATGAACTAACCTTTCTTTTACCTTTTATTTACATCTAAAGACTTGAAACCATGAATATAGGGTAAGAAGGAGAATACCACGAGTCAAAAAGAATGTTAAAACAATTTTCAAACATTTTTACACCATTATGTGGCCAAAATTGGCATGTGTGAGCTAAAGAAGGCCTTTTTTATCTTAGACTTGCATGGAATAACATTTTCTATTTATGAAACTTTATGAATAAATTCATGAATATGAATGTGCTCAAAGGTATTGTGAATAATTTTATGGCATTTTGACACCATATTTCACATTTAAAGACTAAAACTTATATTTTTAGGCAATATACACATGGTTTTACAAATGGAAACTGTCACTGAATGTCATAAAATCATATTATAGCCTTTTAAAAGGCTTAAAAAAGACTTTTTATGAATTTTGATCACACTTTCAAAGTTTATATCTCATTTCATACCTTCCATATACTGAATCATGCTAGAAAATTTCATGATGAGTCATCAACTACCCTCTTTTCACTATCTTCATTAGAGCACTTTTAGATTATAGGGATAACTGAATCTCTACCAAAACCTTAGAATGACACTTGACACTATGAACATGACACTGAAACAACTCTCTCTTCAATTTATAGTAAAGGACACTATGATGGCCAAGGAAACTTTTTAATTATAGGGGTTGGTGTTTGGCCTTGATAGGCCAATTTGCCAAAACCAACCTTTAACACTAAAAATCTTATCCACCTCAATGCATATGATGATATACCCCCTAATGATACCAAAAATTTTCCCACATTCAATCGTGAAGTTTATGTCATTCCTAGTTAGCATATTATGCATATCTCAAACTTTTATAGTTTTCACAATGTCATGGAAGTCAATATTTCCATTAGACTCTTTGACATGTCCCTTAGAGGGAAAGCACTTGACTTGTATAAGACATTGATCAAAGTGTGTATCAAAAATTGGGATGATTTTTGAGATTTTTTGACATCAAGGATTGAAGATAAGAGTGATCACACATCACTCATTCATCAACTCAATGTGATTCAAAAAGCCCCTAAAGAGAAACTACATGATTTTAATGATAGATTCCAAAGGATTTGGTATAGGCTACCTCCTCCCATGATACCACCTAAAATATTTGTATTTCCTACATATATAATGGCTATTGTAACTTACATAGCCATAATGTTCTATTTCATGGGTGGTTACACCTTACCTAAAGCATATTACCTTGCCACTAGGGCTAAAAATGCCCTAATACAAGCTAGAAAGTTACCTTTAAAAGTCTACATGCTTTTACTACCTAATATTTCTATTGATACTCCAAGTGTTTCTCAATTTCCTAATGAAAATACCAAATTTACAACTTCCACTAAGAAGGTAAAAGAGAATTTATTGGAAGGCAAGATATGAAGCCTTAAAGGCTCAAACTAGGTAGCTAAATCTAAAGCATGGCATTCACCAAAACCCATACCCCTATCCTCAATAAGTAAATAGGTTCAAACCTCATAAATATGGGCAAGGGATAGGTCAATGACAACCTAATTTCAATAGGCCTACCAATACATACATTCTAACCTCAACATCCAACAAAAGAGCCATGGTATTAGTGAATAGTAACTTGGTCTAAGGAGAAGAGAAGTAACAAGGTCAATTAATGGATGAAAATTAAGGTGGGTAGTAAGTTTTGGTTGATAAAGGAGGATTAAATCCTTAGTTTTAAATAGAAGATGAATTTCTCATGTAATAAAATGAAGGATGGAAGCCCCAAAAGGTAAACCTTGAAAACTTCCTAATTGAAGACACACATTTTATCAATTATAATTCTTTAATTGAAGACAATACTAGAGAAAAGAGGAAGACCTTATTATATTATTATGGTGTTCATAAAAATTCAAATAGTACTACAAGGTAACAAGCTATGACTACAATCATATCAATCCATATAACTTTTACACCTTCTACAAATCAAAATGTTGGAAGGGATATTCAAAGTGTTCCAACATCTCAAGCTCAAAACACTTCTTTGCCTTCAAGGAATCAAGAAAAGAAGAGTACTCCTGCTTTAAATATTATGGATTCTTTTAAGAGTACTAAGGAATCTATGTCTCTTTATGAAATGCTTCACTTACCTAGCCAAAAAGAGATACTTCAAGTTCAACTATCTCAAATCCATCTCAACCGTAAACCATTGAGTTATGGTAATGTTTCCCTCACCAATGTTCTTAATCACATTGTGGAACCAACTTCCAAATCTTAAAATCCTCCACCCTTCTACCTAACTCTCATTATGGGGGGAGAACTTGTTCACAAATATATAATTGATAGTGGGGCTAGTACCTCAGTGATTCCCAAGGTTGTAGTAGATAAATTGGGTCTAAAATATGCACCATACAATAAGGGAGTACTTCAACTTGATATGAAACTAGATAAGTTAGTGGGATTTGTCAAGAGTTTGAAATTTTTATTGCATGATTGTCCTAGATTCCTTATAATTCAAGACATTACGGTGGTTGACTTGCCTGCTCACTTTTCTATCTACCTCTGAAGGGATTTCACTTCTAATATAGGAGGATACTTATCATTTTATTTGTCCTTCTTGGCCTTTAGGATAAGTTATGGAGCAAAGGTAACCATTAGAACTCAACCACTAGCTAAGTTTCATATTGAACCCTATGTAGAATAAAGCTCTAATCTCAATTGCACAATAAATGATCAAGAAGAGTCTATTTTGGATGATGTAAAATAATCTAACATTGAGGGCATATCTGATCTATTCCTATATGAGTATGGTGTAGACACTTATGGATATGATTCATACACTTACTTTGAACAAACTAATCTTGGCACATAAATCATATATGAGAGAGGATATGAACATTATGAGGTATGTATTGATACTTCTTTTCCATAAGCTAATGATGGTAATTACCTCATTCATTTTCATGATGATGATAGTCTTTAAATTTTTATGGATCAAGATGATGAGAAGAACAATGTTATTATGCATTCACAAAATGTAGAAGTCATTGAATATGATAGTCATGAAGAGGAAGATGACTTATGGAAAAGGTTATCTACCATAAATTAGGAGTTTGAAAATTTTATTAAGTCTACTTTTCCTCCTAAAAAATGTAAATATGATAATTAGGCTATTGATGAGCCTAACAATCATGAAGGAGAGTGTCTTGTTCATCATGAGAGTGAATGTCTAGATATTGTCAAAGAAGTTACTATCATGGATGAATCCAATAAACAGAAGACAAAAGTGTGTATTTTTCAAGAGAAGTATAAAATTTAACTTGAGGTTATACCACTTTATGATATGTTGGATCATAAGGAAGAAATACTTGATGGTTATCTACATGAAGTATATCATGTTCAAGAAGAATGCAATGTTGAAACAACATTGATCATTCAAAAGTTAAAGTTTAAGAAGTGCCAATTAGACTTGAAAAAATTTAATAAGTCTTTAGTTTCAAATAAGATCCTTAGATGGAAATATGGAATATATTTGAGATCTCAAATTTGTAGACTTGCAAACAAGAGAAGACATAAGGATGGTAAGTCATTTGACCATCAACATGAGAAAGTGTTTGTTGACAAGCATGTTCCACATTATAGGTTAATTTCATGGAGAAGTGAGGATTAAAGAGGTACCATCTTTGATCTTGGTTGAATCATGGTTATTTTTCTTCACCTAGGAGTGTTTGATGTCTTTTACATACTAATATAGGTGTGATTTTCTCTTGTTGTGTGTGTTTTACCTAAGTGTTCTTGAGAACACATGTGTGTTTTCTTAGATGTGTTGTCTTATGTGTGTGTGTGTGTGTGTGTGTGTGTGTGTGTGTGTGTTTTTTTTGTTTTTTGTGTCATTTAAAAGGTTTTCAAATTTCCATACTATGCATAGGTGACTCCATATCCCAATCAATAGGAGTAGGCTACTAGTCTTTTACATAACTAGCTTGATACCTATAAGAAATTACTAAAAATGTTGACTAATTTGACAAAAAGTCAAATTAGGTAAATCACCTATAGTTTAAAACTTATATATGAGTATATTATGGTGTGAAATGTCTCTCATGGTCCAATTGAGGTCATTTAATATGTCTTTAACCTTGATCATATTGCTCATTAGTCCTTAGTGTCATTTTATGTCATATAAGGTCACATTTGAGCCATTAGATGAACTTGTAATGTTTACCATAGAGTAAAAGTGTTATAAAGTTTTATTTAATGTCATACATGTTATATTATTATCATAGGTGGTAGTCTTAGACTGAAAAATGTAGGTGTTACATTAAAAACAAGAAGATCAAGCAGTTTCATGTGATTTTTAGTTTTTGTACAACTTATGTAGAAGTATTGACATGTGTGGTAGAATTAAGAGTAACCATTTAGATACCATAAGTACATTTCCATGATTTATAATCTTTTATAAACTTGAAAATGTAAAAAAAACCATTCTACCTTTCCATCACTCTCTTTTGAATGAAAAAATGGTCAACTAGTTTCAGTCATGTACAAATAATAGGAGGTGAGTTAGATCAAATTCTATTGAGGGATGAAAATAATATTTTTATACTCCAAATTCATGTAAATAGATGTATGTTTAGTTTCTTAAGCTTCATGAACCATTAATTTTAATTCTAGTGACTCTTTTCTACCTACACAACCCCATCACGTCATGTTTTCTCTTTTATTTGGATTGTTATATGCAATTCAAGTTATGTACATGATCTTGAGGGCTTGATAATGATTATAATAAGTTAATTAGCCTACTTTTACGTTTTTAATTAAAAATAATTGGAATGAACTATCTCAGTTTACTAAGAGGATTCTACTGAGGTCTGTAAATAGTTATTTTCATTAGTTGCAAAGGTCTCTTATACTTGTGTTAGTTTTGAAATCAAAGGTGATGTTGTTTATGACCTATAAAACAATATGTGACTAGTTTTCCTTATAAAGGTATGATCTAAGGATTTTTATATATGGTCGGAATAACATATCCACATACATGCACAATTAGTTTCCCTTGTAGTAGTCACCTACAGTCAGGTGAAAAATAGATTTGAATAGTCATGGTCATGAGATGAGGAGGTTTCAAGGTTCTAAAAACACTCTCAAAGTGTGAACAATTAATTATAAAATATTCAAATGGTTTAATATTGGTTGTGACAACCAATTCTTTAATATACATATTTTTGAGTCTAATTATCACCTAAAAGCATCTCCATATAAGTCTAAGAGATTTGAAATAGAGGTGTTGGCACTCATTTGAGACCTTAATTGAGGTATAGGAGAATTAAGAGTGTCATAGTAATAATGTTAGAGTCATAATATGTCAAGAAAAATTTAATCCTATGTCCATAAGATAATAAAATTACAATAGGGATAACTTAACTCCTCTGAATCGGGATTTTGTCCATATTTAGTGCCATCTTGTGATGAAGAGTTTGGAGATATGTACGAGTCTAAGTTTTTACATTATTATCCTAGGAATATAGGAATGATTTTACATAGGAGAGTGGGTTTTTTATCATAATAATATAGTGTAGATAGCCTTCCATTTAAGATAGGTTCTCACTAGAAGTACTCAATAATCTACAGTACTATTGAAGCCTAAGTGACCTTTCAATGCTATATGACATAATGGAAACATCCATTCATGAAAAATGACTCAATTTGAATGAGAAATGGCACTATTGTACCAAATATAAATTAAATGAGTTTAGTCACAAGTTTTTTACATAAGTGAGCACCTATAAGAGCTCTTTTTGTTATCAAAATGGCACCTATAGGCTGATTCTAGACTGATAGCATATTGGAGATAGGTAGTTTGGATGTTGGATTATCCCTATGCATGATATTAATGTGTTGAATATGATATGAGATAAAATGATCCAATAATAATATATGGCATGAATCTCCATGTATAAACATGAAAACATCACCTATAGGGCACCTCAAATCTCAACTGAGATAAACACCTATAGTTTGCTACAGTGGGCAGACTAAGCCTAGTCAAATGGAGATGCATGATGAGAGAGTTGGTAGAGATTGATGATGGTTGAACATGATGATGATAATTATCAAATAGGTATTAAAAAACTTCAAATGATGCTAAGAGTAAGGAAATATAAGGATTCACACCAACCTACAGTCATAGGCTTGAGGTTCATAAACCCTTCAAAATGTCATCATTCTTGAAAGTATATCTTGAATAATTGTGAGATTGAGAGCCTTTAAGAGGTGACTATGCCTTGTAACTTATTTCAAAGGGTCCAAATGACCCAATATAACCTATAATAGCTTAAATGATTAATAAAATAGGGGAGATTCCCTTTATTCTATCTCAAATAGAGGGCATTCCCAGACATTCAAGTCTACAAGTTTGGTGAGTAAGTGATAAGGAGATGATAGGAGTGTTGGGAAACTATAAAATGATGTGGAATTTCTTGGTGTAACATGAAAAAAATAGGATGAGACACATAGTCCTAAGAAACCACTAGAACATAGTTAGGACTATTAGGCCTAAAATAATCCTAAACCTCTAATGAGGATCAATCTCATTTCTAAGACCAAATGAACCTTAAAAAATAATTGAGGAACTTAAAGGGGATATATATGATGATTTTGAACCATTTTTTTGTAGAGGGGTAACACATAATGGTCAAATTGGCTTGAAACCATCATAAGGGCACATAGAATGTAAAGGTAGAGCTCGATAGGCCAACTTATTTTTATCACACCTATATAGACATTGATTATGGTGCACCAAGGAAATATGGGTAATTTATTAGGGTCTTATACTTGATATTTATGGTATTTTTTGGAGGTTGGATGCCATGATTTTATGAATGATCCTTAATAGTCCAAAACTAATAAACCCTCTTACCCCCTTGGTTTTGATTTGATGGACAAAATATGTAAGGAGATACACTTAGAGGGGGTAAAATGGACTGGAAATGGTTTTTGACTTATGGAAGACTCTCTCAGGCTCTGTGACACATATTTGGTATGAACCCTACTGGTATAGATAGGGTCTAAAATTGGGTTTCTTGTAGGTCCTTATGTGTTTGGGAAGAATATAAAATAATGAAAAGGTAAATCATTTGGGGAGGTATATATAAACTTATCATCACTCTTAATATCCATTTCTCACCACAAATGGTCATGAAAACACTTCTATTGACTCATTCATCTTATGTAGTCTTTGGTAGAGATTGAAGTTAAAGAGTGACTACATAGTGAGAGAATGAGAGGTTGGTTTTTGGACATTTTAAGGTCATATTCATGGAATGAAATGAAAATTTGTCTTAGATAAATGTCCTAAAACCTCTTCCATAGATTTTATTAAGAAAATGAAGGCCAACCTGATGACAAATGTGAAGAATGAGTGAAATAGGGCTAATGAATGACTACAAATGATGATTACAAGTGTTTAAAATAAGGTTATGAGTTAGGGAAACATATAATGACTATTATGTCATGTTTCTAACCCCCTAAGATAGTGCACATGTTTCAAATTTACCTATTTTAGTTTTGAGTAGTCAAGAGATTCCTCATCATGAAGGCAATTTTCAAGAAGGCAGTTGAAGAACTCTACGCAAGTTTTGGAAAGTTTGATGTTTTAGATGGACACTTGTCAAAAAAAAAGTTATATACCTATAATATCTACTTAATTATCCTATAATATAACTATTTTTAATGCCTTGACATATGTCATTGTGACCCTTAAACTTTTTTTTTCTTTCTCATCTCACATATTCTATAAATGCAAGCCATTTTGGCTCTTGTATTCAATTCCACACTTAGTATGGTGAAGCCTTGCTATTTTGATATTATAATTTGAATTTGAAATAATATTTTAAATATGTTTTTGATTTCAAATTAATTTATTATCTAAGTATGTGAATTTATGTATATTGAATTGATAGTGATAAGTCTCTATCCTTGCTTTCTCTTTATTCTCTCATGTTTGGTGCAAGTAATTCTCACTCTAACAAGTCACATGAAGTGTAGCTAGTGTGTTTGACTATATTGAAGTGTAAAATTATCCTTGGTATCTACAATTAGACCTTTGGTTCACTTACCTTGATTATTTCCATTCATATGACCTCCATGTTTGAAATACTAATGTTAGAGCAATTTATGATTCTAAGACTAGTGTTGTGAGTCATGTTTCATAGTTCAATTGTATGGTAGTCAAGTGGATATATTTTTGGTGTATCACCTCATCAGATTAGGTTATTTTCATTTAATTTCTATCCATTTTCATCCAAGACAATATTTAGTTTAGGTGATTATAATTGAAGGTTCAATATAGGGATCTAGCCCTTAAAACCTAGAGGTCTACCTCTACCATAGGCAACCCACAAGCCTAGAGATATTTTAATGTTTCCAAAATATTAGAGTAGGCTTAAAAAAATAACTCTAGGGTGAAATATTTTGTGACAACACTACCCTCTACCATTTATGGATAAGATTATTTAGAGGGTTATAGGTTCAAAAAGGTTCTCTTTGCTTGATATATACTCCAGATATAATGAGATATTAGTGAGGGAGGAGGATAGACACAAAAATAGCCTTCAAAATTAAGTGGTGAACTTATGCATACATGAATATGCCTTTTGGACTATCCAATACAGGGGTTACCTTCCAAAGGAAAATGTATGTGGCCTTTTAAGTGTTCATAAATGAGATGGTGATCATCTACCTTGATGATATCATTATTTTTTAAAAGGATACCAAGGGTCACTTGACACATTTGAGATTGGTTTTTGATAGGTGTAGGTAGTTTGGGGTCTCCTTGAACCATAAATTTTTCATATTTGTAGTCCTTGAGGGTATACTTCTAAGACATATTTTATCAAATGATGGCCTCTCCATTTACCATGAGAGGATAGAGGCAATCCCTTTTTTGTCCTTACCCAAACACAAGAAGGGGTTACAAAGTTTCTTGGGCAATATCAACTTTATTATAAGATTCATTCCTAGATTTTTATAATTGGTGAGGCCACTAACTCACATTATTAAGAAACATAAGGAGTATTCATGGAGGAAAAAAGGTAAAATAAGTTTTGATTCCATTAATCAGGCCATTGCTAAAGCTACCACCCTTCTCAATCCTTATTTTACAAATTATTTATTCATGTATACCATATCCATAAGTGATATTATTTATGTTATGCTCATGTAACAAAATACTGAAGGAATTTATTCAATAAAACATTGTAAGGGTATGAGGAGAGATATACATTTGTTGAAAAACATGTAATTGATGTCATGATAGGCCTAAAAAATTTTAGACACATGGTGTCTAACAATAATATTTTTGTGATGGTAATTCACCCTAGTATAAAGGATTTCATACTCAATAGGGACTTGAGTGAGAAAAGGGATGATTGGGTGACTAAATGAATTGAGTATGACATAGAGGTAAAGGATAATAAATATATAATATTTAAATTAAATTTTTATCACCTTTAAAATATTCTAAATAGGATAAGGAAGTGGTTTTGGTAGTCCAAGATAGTCAACAAGTAGTTGCAACTATCTCTCCTTCTAGCTGGACCCAAGATATAGTGAAGTTCCTCCAAATGGGTGAATGTCATATGGGATAAGATAAGAAAAATAGGAGGAAATTTATACTATATCCCATCCCTTACATCCTAATTTATGGATTAATCTTCAATAAATATATTGGTGTCATGCGTCTAAGGTGTGCGGAGACTTGTCAAATTGATAAGTTGTTAGATCAATTTCATGATGGGCCTACAGGAAGGAACTTTTTATATAAGACCAAAACATCCAAGATCATAATATTAGGATATTTTTGTCCAAATTTATTTATGGACTCACATGATTTGGTTAGGAGGTGTCCTAAATGTGCCATGTTTAACAATAAGTAAAGACTAGTTGCCTTGTCTCTAAACCTCATTCAAGTTGAATAACACTTCATGCAATGGGGATTAGAATTCATAGGTATTATGACCCCTCATATAGTATTGGTAAGAATTAGGTTTTAATAGATAATAAATAATCTACTATGTGGGTGGAGGTAGCTGCACTCAAAGAAGTAAATGGGAACTCAGTTTTAGAGTTTTATGACAACCTAGTGACTAGGTTTGGGGTCCCCTCCACCATTATATTAAACAATGCCTTATAATTAATTAGTGAAAAATTATGTGAGTGGGACCTTAATAATTACATATATCTAAATTTTTTTATCTAAATAATATCCATAAGGAAATGGACTAGTAGAGTCTACCAATAATATCTTGATTAGGATCATAAAATGGAAAATGGAAGGTAGTTGAAGGGAATTGGTACACCAAGTTAAGGAATACTTTATGGGTATATATAATTACTCATAATAAGTTTAATAATCACTCAAATTATATCATTATTTATGGTATATAATTAAAACTACCCATTTCACTTGAGCTACCAGCTTTGGAGCCTACACACCAACTTGAGCTCATGGATAGTGATGCAATGGAAGTGAAGATGAATGAGCTAAAGGAATTGGAAGAGACAAGAGATAGTTCCATGTATGCCATGTGATCCAACCAAAAACAAGTAAAAATATCATTTTAAAAGATATCCTCATCCAAGACCTTTCAACAAGGTGACATTGTACTTAAGTGGGATAAGGATTATGCTAAGCTAGACAAGCATTCAAAATTTGATAGTCTTTATAGTAGGGCATACATCATTACCAGTTGTAAGGAGAACAATTATTTCCAATTGTCTAGATTGAGTGGCGAGTAACTCCCTATCCATATTAATTGTATGTTCCTCAAGTAATGTTATTATAAATACCAAGTCCTCTCATACATAGTAGCTAGTTTCTTTCTTCTAAATGTTGCTACACATACTTGATAGTTGTTGGTTTATTCTAGTTGTTTATTGTTGTGTGTCTTTATTATTTTCCTATCTCTTATTTGGTTTTTTTTTTATTGAGCTATGAAAGGTATTAGGAAAATTCATTATGTAGTCAAAGGGTTATATCTAGCCATGAATGATAAGAAATAGAGATTTTAAGTTCTCTTGACTAGTAGGTAGGTCAATATAGCTACATTACCATAAACATTAACCAATTTATACCCTAAAACCTATAAATGGGTCAAAATAATACCTATGAACCATAACCCACCATAATACCTCATATTTATCACATCTCTTGGTGAATGAGGATAGTCTAAAGCATGGTCACTAGTTGTCATTTCAAATGGAGCAGGTCCACTCTCTAGCCATGTTATGAAACACATAGTGGTTATCTTTATTCCATGTTTCATTTTGTGTCAAGTGTCCTCATATTTTTTGATCATGTATGGAGCTACAAATAGGCTTGGAAGTAGTCTCAATAATTCACAATGCCAATGGTGGAGATGATTGAATTATGTAGTTGATGAGTCATCATGAACCTTTTTGATGTATGCAAGATATGTAAGGTATGGTTTAATTAAAAGATATTAAGAATGCTATGAAGGTGTATGGAGGCATAATTTAATCCCTTATCAATTCCTAAGGTATTTTCATATGTATTTAAATTTATTTGGAGTCTCCTCTTAAATTCATGTATATGGTCTAAAAGAGAGATATTTGACCTTAATGTCACACCAATTGACCTTGAGAGGCCATTAAAACCATAATTTATGCATTTAAGATCCATAATTAACCCCATTAGGATATACCTAAACGTTTCATACACTAATGAGCCCCTTTAAACAAAAGTCAACACCTAATTACCACTAAATGGGCCCCACCCATGCTAAAATATGCCTCTTCAACTCCCCAAATTCATACCATGAACTTTCATACATCACCTGATCCATATTTTCCCTCCTCATAACCTTTAATAATATCTTATGGTTTGAAACATGAGAAAACATAGGGGATTTTAGGTTTTAGGAGTTTTTAAAGTGGTATAGATCTATACAGTACATAATGGCTTAGGTGGAGTTAGGGGTCTACAAGAGGAGTTCACTACTAGCATGTGTGGAATAAATTAGAGTGTTTCAATTCTTAAGGATCCCAAAATTATTCATCTTCCCCATCGAGCTTATTGGTAGGTTTGGATAACACTTTAGGTTTATGCTCAATCGATAGAAAGGAAAGTGAGAGAAGGTCCAAGCCCTTGACCAAATAAAGTAAACTTGGTAACCTTCCAATATAGTCCCCTAAGATATATGAACATTTTTTAAGAAGTGATCTAGTTACCACCATCATCTACATAAGGAAAAAGAAAGATGATGGTTTCATTGAGTTTCTAGGCTATTTTATCAAACTGATGATTGTCCCTAGTTTCTAAAGTCTTATATAGACTTTTTCATGTCCTCCTCAACATTTGGGTTGCATGTATGGGAATATAAAAGTGATAAAAATCAAAACCACTAATATTTGTAGTCTACTGACAAGGTTACAATGGGGAGAAGAAGTATTCAGTGTATACACTTGAAGGTGAATGGTATTAAAGGTTAAATAGAGTGTTTTTAAGTGATGCATACCTCTTTGGTTCAAAAGTGAGATATTCATACAGACATTTAACTCTCTCATTATTCCTACAAGTGAATATTACCTACATGTCTAAGTTTCACTACAAAAGAAGGTAGTGTATTATATAATGGTGACTTTAAGGTTGTCAAAACAAAGTAAAACATAACATAGAGTGTTGAATTCACACTAATGTATCCTTATTTTCATGTTCACAAGCTTCATCATATCCCCATAGCCCAAGTAATCACCATCTATTTTCCCTTAAGCACCTTCATAGTCCTTTTAGTAGATATTGAGGTCATTTAGTAGATGTTAAGGTTTTTAAAGGATCTGAAGTTATTTTTTCCCATTGCATATGGCTCATTAAGAACCTCAAAATATTATATTTTATTAGGTATATGTTTGGATATAATTATGTCTCCTTGTATACTATTTTGAGTGTGAGTTTATGGTTCATTCCAAACCCCAAAGATCCTTTTATATTTGACAAACTTTACATTGTCATTTCACCTCAATTGTAAGCCTTGCTCTCCATTTTCAATCTCCATATATCCCCTTAGTCATCACCCACAATCACCAAATCCCACCCAAGTCTAAGTCATGAAATTAAGGTTTGAATATTCCATATTGTTATCAATAACCATTAGTTCCATGAAGATATGGGCTTATATAGCTATATACCCTATTGAGAGAGTAATAACCACCTATAGGAAATCACATGAACCTACCTTGATAAAGTCCTCCAAAGTCACCATGTATAGATCAACCCTAATCATAGGAGAATGGTATGATTAAAAGTATTCCAAAATTATAGATATTTATTTGAAAAATAGATCCATTGAGACCTCAAATGAAACTAGGAAGACACTCTCTTAACTTAGAGACCATGATCCACAATCCCCTAGGTCAATCAACATACATGAACTAGTGTCTATAATATTTTTGATAATTTTTGGGGTTTTCATCTTTCCCCAAGTATAAGATAACATATACACATAAATATAAAAATATAAAAACTTAGGGAAGGAATTAAAACATGGATGTCATCTCACCAAAGATAGATAAGCCTATAGGAATGCATTTTGGACTGAGTTGAGCATATACAACTAGTAAAGGTTGTCCAGAAAGAGAAGGTACCAAGTTAAAGAGAGTGAAAATGATAAAACATATGAATTTATAGTCTCAAAGATAATAAATAATAAAAAAAACTAAGCCCTCACATGATGGTAATGTTATTCTAGGGGTGGCCACCTAGTCTGAACTACATACTCAGTGTAATAAATACCTTATGTGTGACTTTGTAAGTGAAATCTATTCATAGGGTTAAGGGAGATGATTCTTAAGGTTATGATAATTATTTAAAACATTATTAATGAAGACTAACCATAAACTTATAAGGATATAAAATTATTTCTCATATTGTCATGTTAATTGCTTCAGGCTTGTGCACTAAGCAGTGATGCTTTAAGTAGGCCACAAAAGAGAGTATAGGTTAGTGAGTGGTTTGAGAAGATAGATGGGAGCATGTGAACATGGTAGTAATGTATTAAGGAATGTTTTATTTCCCATGAAATCTATATGTGCATACAAATAGGGTATGATGTTCTTGTTAGTAGCCCAAGTTGCACCCTCTTGAAGGAGATTATTCAATTCCACTTCAAATTTAGACTAACATGGGAATGGCCTAAAGGCTATGGATGACCTTATCATTAGGCCAACTTATAGATTATGGGGATATCTCCCATATCACATCAATTTTGGATCATTTTAATAATAACTACTAATTGGGATGAAAAGGTGTAGGTGTGTATGAAGGAAACCTAATCTAAGGGGTGGTAGTGCACCAATATTGCTTATCCACTTAATTTGAACTCCTAACAACACTAATAAAATAATCATGGACTAAAAAAATACCTAAAAATATATAATTAATTTTTTTTTTACATAAAGGTCATGGTTAATGACTTCAACTTGGAGGTGATGGGTGAGAGGTCTAGTTTGAGACACTTCCAACTAGGATACACTTCAAATCTAATCATCAACCTTTAACACTTCATATAACCTACATAAGACAAATTTTTAGCATATAGGTGTGGTAATGAAATGAAAATGGGATATTTATACCAATTATTAACATTATAAAAAGAATTTACACACTATAAACCAGTCATGGAAAAGCTACAATAATCCATTAACAATTCAAGAGGTCTATCAAGTACAAAACTAGGCAGAGTCTCCTAATCTCTCAGTGAGGGATACAAATCAAGGAATTTTGCCTAAATAAATAATATAAATGTAAAATTAAGATGGTGATAATTAAATGGTTTTATATATGGTAGGTCATAAATGATCAAAATCCACTCATACATTAGTTTTATTAGTCATAACATACTTCTTTCAACTC
This sequence comes from Torreya grandis, assembly GCA_037957365.1. NCBI lineage: Eukaryota > Viridiplantae > Streptophyta > Pinopsida > Cupressales > Taxaceae > Torreya > Torreya grandis. Next base: position 79,122 of record JARHVA010008451.1, read on the forward strand.
TCTCCATGCATTGATACTCTTCAATGACTCCTTTGGCATTGAAGTGGGGTGATGGAGGATATAAATAACTTATTTGAATTACTAAAGATAATTTCCATGCCCAAAATTTTCCATAACTACTCTAGTGATAGTTAAAAAGTTCAAATGGGTGTGGTTAGGCCTCCAAGAGGTGTTGAGCATCCCACTCTTCCATGTGCATGTTGACTTGAATTTGAAACTACCTCCATTCCTCCATAATTAGATATGAGGAGTTTATAACTCATCATTATCATCAATTTCATGATGTAATAAATTTTTTTAAGCCTCTTAGTAGTCCCTTAACATAATCTTTCATTCCTCTTGGTTGACCAAGTAGGTCTATTAAGCCTATTAGGCCTAATTGCTTGATTGTGTGTGTTCAGATGCCATGAAAGACTATATTAGACCTTAGTATCATATTAATAAGTGAGTATAATGTATAAATAAACATCCTAAATCATGTCATATTAATTTTTGAGTATCTCACACTTGTAAACTTTCCAAACTAGGAGACTTCATCACCTCCTCTTTCATATCTGCCTACTAGTTGTTTAAACAAGAGTTATAGAGGAATTTCCAAGTAGATTATTGGACATATAATGACATGAGGAGATACAATAAGTCCAAAAACTTCACCTCTAATTATTTTCAACTCTTTAAATTACATTATACCTTACTTTTTGATAAATGTCTTAAAAAAGTACAATTTTTTGATAATTTTGGATCAGGGTCTCCTCTGAGTGTACTTGATGTTTTAGGTGTTTATCAGGTCATTTAGGGGTGTTTAGTCTCCAAAATATTCAATTTTATCAAGTCATGTACACATTAGGGTTTAATGAGGGTTTTATAGGTATACCATCTTAACGATGGTTCATAAATATGAGACCTCTAATCCCAAACTTATGGTCATGGGTGTTTATTCCATATAGGCCCCTAAAATACTTGAAAATGTTTTTTTTCGATGTAACTTGTGTGTGGAGATAAGAGTAGAACATGGTGGACCTATCAATAGTGTTAGAATTAATTCATAAACCTAGACCACTTAAACTAACTTCCTCTAACATGGGTCTTGATTCCATATGGGTGCCCAAATTCCCCTGGGAGCATTTTCCTTGAGTCCATTTGTGGTGGGAGATAAAAGTGTTATAATCTAGAGCTCAAGTTGACTATTTGGAGTATGTAAGCTCAAGATGGACTCTAAGACCAAATATGGCATTTGATTTATTTTATTTTCTTGAAAAATTCTCCATAGGACCTGAATCATCATATGACACCTCATCATAATGTCATTTCTACTTAGGAGAATCTGAGTGCGTCTCAAGTGTGATGGTGGAGCTTGAGGCCTAGTCATGGGTTTTGGGCGTAATAAGCCTAAGTTGAGTGTTAGAGGTCTGAGTATCTTTTAAGTTGTTTTAGGAGTTAAATATCATCATATAAAATTATTTACCAATTTTTCCATCCTTTGTAATTACCTTTAGCTTTGAAAACTCCCACTTGTCTCCATTGGTTCATGATTTGCCTATATTTCTACATATTAGCCTATGTGTTTGGGACTTGAGTACCCTCTTAAAATATTAAATAGAAGTGATGGAGTTTTTTAGGACTGTAAAAATACCCTTAGGGACCTAAAACATACTTAGGGTCATGTTTTTTAACTACTTTGTTTGTGCATACCTTACACAGTCAGGTTTATGGTTTGTAGGAGGTCACACCTATGTAACCATGGGGATTGAATAAGTGTATTATTAATTTGATCCAAAGGATTTTAACATGTTGGGAACCCTATAATGTCCCTTACACTAATTTTCTTTATGGTTTCATCCTCACAACATCTTTAAATAATGTAAGTACCTCAACTATGCTAATCAGGTCTGTGCAAACCCATTTTAGACCTAAAAGGCCATTAGGATCCTTCCTTACCTCTCACTATTGAATTATCATAATAATATATCTATTATACCTCAATCACTTAATTTATAGGTATCCTAAAACCTATATCAATAAATCTAACTATCATATGTCTAAATTTGTGTATATAGGCCTATTTAGCCCTACTAAGCCCCTTTTTGCCTCAAGGGTTAGACAATTTCAATGGATAGACTAAGGATTAATCAAAAAAAGTATAAATATATTTTAAACACTTGTTTCAAGGCTTGTAATAATCTCTTATAATTTATCATTTCATTCCTATAGATGGTATATAGGCTTTTGACTATATGTGTGTGTGTGTTTAGGCCTCATTAGACTATCCAAGTCTAATCCTGTTTTAAAGGACCAAGTTATGAAAATTTGGATTGAGAGATTTGAAAATAAGGAGAATAATTACTTATTATTATCTCTATATTAACATGCAAGGTTTTGTTCAATTTCATCTTTTATCTCAGAACCATGCTTGTAGGTAATCTTTCTAGGTATATTGACTGGGTTATAGTTTATCTTTTATTTAAGAGAGTTAGAATGGGGTATGACCCTATGTATCTTCATATCCATGTTCATTTTAACCATAATGAATTCATATATATATATATATATATATATATATATATCATTATCATTTTAACTCTCCTTTTCTCATTTTATTCTTACACGCTCCCTATCTTATTGCTGCCCTATCCATATATATCAATATTTGCATTTTGGCACTATGTGGTGATTAAGTATACCTAAGCCATAGGTGGAGTATCCTCCTTATTAGTTCCATAAATCACTAACATATTAAAATCATAATTTAAGGGAGTTTCTCCACTAGTAGACACTTTAGAAACTCCTAATAGACTACACCTTTCACTAAATTGCCTTGTTTCTTTATGCCTACTTGTATAGGCTTGTGTGTATTAGCTTTAGGCCTATTTAGTTTGACTGGGTCATTTGGTTCTTTTACCAACCTAGGGATCTCATTATTTTTAACATTTTTCATACCTTATGACCTTCTCATTCAGGTGTCTCCAAATCATATATCCTTTAAATATGGTTTCTTAATCAAATTGCACCTTATTTACTATCAAGGCCTATAAGTTGCATATTTAGGCTTATACCTTGTGTTATTCTTGAGAGAGATGGCTAGGTTGACATCCTATGGTGGTTTAGGGTGTTTATCATACTATTTACCATTCTCAACTCATCATCCATGCATATTCATATGCCCATATTACTCCTCATATGTCCTTCATTTTTATATACCTAATTATAATAGTGACCATCATATGTGTATAATCTGTCTTAAAGGATTTTTGGTGACTGAGTAAGAGTTGATGTTGAAAAATAGACTGAGGTGAGAATGGCACTTTTAAATTATAAAATTCATGACTCAAGGGTGATTTAAACATGTTTTTTTAATAATCTAATGACCTATTCACACCTACCCAATTTCCACTTTGCAAGATAAGGTAACAATGCACACATGATAAACCACTAAAAAAAGGAGATTGAAGAGGACATAGAATTTATGATGGTTCAGTTGAGTTTTTGGGAAATTCATAGAGGTTTAATTATATTCCAAGGTACTATTACACAACCATGACCACCATTCATATACATTACCAAACTTTGAATACCTTACAATACATGAAAACTTGTTTTTAGATTGCAAGTAAATATAACATGGATATTTATTTCTCTCACATCCCCAAACATGTGAACTAGGGGTTTAAAGTGATGGAGATGGTAATTTATGATCTCAGGTACACACAATAATAATTTGTTTATAAAAACTACTCCAAAATGCACCAAAATTGATGTCATTTCTATTCTATGTAGAGATGAAGAAGGTCATTAGAGTGACCAAATTGTTATCCATTATTTATAGAGTATAGGGAATGGATTTTTAGATAATTTACATGAATAAAAAGGTCAAGGTATCTCCTTCATCTCCCCAAAATCCCATCTCTTTATATTCTCATTCCTATATAGAATGAATAAAAACCTAGAAAGTTTGTCTAGACTGTCAAGGAACCTAGTGAAAGATAAAAGAAAGATTGTAGCTTGTTATTACATCATTTTAACCTAAAAATTATCCAAAACATATGTAATGAACTCACATGAAACTGTTGACCCCCCTCTATATGGACCTATCTATATAATTCTGTATAATCTATAAAAAACACCTAGAAACCTTTCTTCTCTTGCATTCTCTCCATGGTTTTGACCTTAAACCACCATTTAAGGATGAATATATGGAAAACATGAGTTAATAGACAATTCAAACTAAATGGTATAGTAGGAGGAGTTGAAATGACACATATTTGGTATGTGTGGGGCCCATTTGGCTAGTGAGAGGTGGAAATGAGATCTAAAATGGACTTTTATGATGTGAAAATTCTTAGTCATGACCATGTGATAAGAATGGGACCTATTCAAGACCTTTATAATTTTATTTTTGTCAAAAACTTGCCTCTTTAAAATTTTTACAAGGTAAATAGGATTAAGTGAGGTATTTTGAGGGTCATTTGGCAGCTTAAAAGAGCTAATTATTGTCTGAGGTAGACTTAAGCAACAAACCATATGGTATAAATTTATAAACACCATAAAGCTTTACACTAGGATCCAAGCATGGTTTATATACCTTTTATATTTATCATATGGATATTTTTCATCTTGAAATGACCCAAATAGGATTAAAACTCATAATAATAGGAGCCCTAATCTTGTCAAACTTTTTTAACTTCTACTAGGAATATTTAAGACTATCAAACATACTTAAGACCATCCTTATAGGAATGAGAAATACCACAAAAAATTTCCTAATCACTCTATTATCATTATTAAAATTTTCACATCACCAAATAGGGCCAAGGTAGCCATGACACATGAGTCTAAAAGCAAATTCCATGACACACCATGCCACTCTTAACAAGTCTCAAAGACTTTCAATAGACATTTGTGAGACCATGATAGTTTAGTCACTATGGAAAACCTTAGATGGGATCTCATGTAAGTTTCTAAGGGTATGGGTTGAAATTTGGCCCATGAGGCAAAAATGTCAACATTTTTGGCAATTTTGATGGATGACCAGCTTGTTGGTCAAGAGAACCTAGTCACTCCTCATGATAGTGATGTCTCAACATGACTCATGACTTGTATGAACACCTTTTTATACTACCAAAGAGACATAGTACTTTATGTCACCTCTGATTTTTTTACCAAACTAAAAATACACAACAAATCCTACTAAATAATGACACCTAACACCTAAGGATAAAACAACAAAGACATCAAGAAAACTAAGGGAACTAACTACAAACTTGTGTATGACATACTTATTGAAATATGATAAAAAAATAATAAAAATAAATAACTAAAACACACATTATTTCTCTTCTTAGATAAAAATGGAAACTCCTTTGATCAAGTTATATCCATGAGGTTAGATTGCCACATGATGATTGAAGTATAATTAGGTACTATTTTTTGACTGAAGACTCCCACTTATAGCTGAAGACATTGTCATGATCATGACTTCTTAGGAGAGTATCTAGAAATTATTTCTCCACTCTTAGGAATGTATATTGTCTAGGTGAGTCAATCACCTAGTCATAATAATTCCACACTTGTCCTCCTTGCATAAAAAATCTCATTTCTACCTCAGTCATAGGTTTCTCTTGTTTTAGGTTGAGTAGTTATAAGTGGACCTTATATTATGGATGCAAGGTTGAATTATAAGATATTTTCATCTAGTTTCATGACCTATTAAGGCCACTTTATTTCAATTCCACCCTTAAAGAGTGAAGAGGCATTTTTAGTAGGGTGAGTTGTTCATAACCTTGTTTGAAAAGCTGAAATAAGTCATCTCCACATGAATAGTTTGTTGAGAAGGAATGGTTGAAGGGTTTTATTCCTTTTGTTTGATAAAACCATCCTCCTTCATCTAATCTTGATCATAACATATTTAAATAAGGTTTTAACCTACTCCTATGATGTCAAATAAAACATGTGTCTACTCTTCACATGGTTTATATTTGCTTGGGATCTCTTCAAGTTGGACAATGGATTATTGATCAACCGCATTGGTTAGTCTACACCTTTATATTTTAACTACTACAAGTTATTGAGGACTTCCATGATGAAGGGAAATTGCCATGTCATTAAAAAGGTCCTAGAAGTCACCTTCTCCTTAATAAATTGATGTGTCTTTCTCTTGTGGTTTATCATACTCATGTAGCTCATCCTTTTCTATATATTTGAAGGCCAATTTGTGATACTTCTTACCATGAGGTGTCCCAATGAAAAAATCCTCCTTATTTTCACTCAAGCCATCATCCTTAGTTACCACCTCAATCTAGATTTCTTTGCTCACCTCTTCAAGAATAGATTTTATCTCAAAGAGTGGCATTATATATTCTTGGAATGAATTTAGGAGAGGTGACATGTATGCTTCATTTAATTCATTCAAGTGCTTATTCCCAATAACCATAATCTCCTCCTTATTCTACACATTGATTTGAATGGATTTACATGAGAGAAATGACTTAGAATATTAAGGAGGGAGGGTTGAGGATTGAATAATCTCAAGATTTCTTTCTACTTTGACACTTTAGATTATGTTTGATCTCTCTTTTCTTCCCCTTGACTATTGTATTTGTTTACAAGTTGGAAACTTGGGTTTAGGAGCCTCTTGCATTATATGTATTATAGCTTGGCACATGAATGGAGGTGTTTTCAATTAAGATTGTGTTGCTTTTGATCTACCACTGACCAATATATGTGTTTGTCTACAACCTTAATTTAATTAAAAAGGTGAGCCTCAAAATCAAGCACCATTTGAGTAGATGATTCTTCATGTTGATCAAGAAGTGAATGGCCTTATAAGTCATGATATAGATTGTGGAAATTATCCTTCTCAAGACATACCCATCCCTTGTTTTGAACTCTCTAGTGGATATATTTCCATGATGGAAAAGTTGAGAAGGATTATGAGGAACTTTGAGGGATTTAAAACTCATTTGATTAATAAAATTTAGGGGTGATAGGCTACTTAATGGGGGATGGGTATAGGGTGGAGGAGGGGACATAATGATGATGGTGAAATTTATGCCCCTCAAATACTACCAACCTCTCCTTAGTCTCTGAAATTAGACCCTCTATATTCAACATGTCACTATTGAACCTTGAATGACCCTCCCTCATGGAAAATTCACACTCTGATTTATCTTGTTGTAATGAATTCCTCATGCTCTCAATCACATGCCTATGGATTTCTTGGCCATAGCCTTTCAGGGTGTCAATGCTCACTATGTGTCTTTCATAACTTAAAAAGATCTATTTAGGGCTTGATATGTATTGGTTTTGGAAATGAGTGGGCTAGAAAAGAACATTATGATACTACCATGATTGATTATATTGATAATTAGATTTCGAAGGAGGTGAATGAGGTTCACATGGAGGGTTAGAGTGGTGTCTTTGGTAGTGAAGAGGGTCATATGCTTTATGAGATCTATCATATTATTGATAAGGGTTAATTTAGGTCTGATAATGATAAAAAAATATTGATATTGATCATAATTATATTATAATGAATTATAGGGATGTTGATAAGGAAGTAAATGATAGAATTATACCCCACATTCAACTTGAATCATATTAAGCACATGTATAATAATGTAACTATGAATAAGAGCCTTTATTACCCTTGAAGTAATGACTTAATGATGCCTTATAGTATTGAATCTAACTATAAATCTAGTTTTCAAGTAGTTGAATCTCTTTGAGATGACTATAAGGTTATAAATGAGTTCTCTAATGCTTGAATCTAGTACCACTTAGCATGCCAAAATTGTTAGCAACGCAATTATTACCCTCTTAAAGGAGAATGTTAAATTCCACTTCGAACTTGGACTAACATGGTAATGGCTTAAAGGCTATGGGTGACCTTATCATTAGACCAAACCTCTAGATTATGGGGATATCCCCCTTGGTGCATCTATTTGGGCTTGTTTGACTAAGACATACTAATTAGGATGAAAAGGGATAAGTGTGCATGAAGTAAACCTAATCTAAGGGGTGGTGATGCACAAATATTGCTTATCCACTCAAATTAAAATCCTAATAACACTAATAAAATAATCATGGACTAAAACACTACCTCCAAAGATCTTATGCAAAAGTGATTTAAATTAAATTCATGGTTAATGACTTCAACTTGGAAGTGATGGGTCAGAGGTCTATCTTGAGACACTTTCAACTAGGATACACTTCAAATTTGATTATCAACCTTTGACACTTTATATAACCTATGTAAGACAACTTGTCAGTATATAGGTATGGCAAGGACATGCCAAAGGGAGATTTATACCAATTATACACATCAGAACAAACATTTACACACTATAAACTAGTCATGAAGAAGTTGTAATAGTCTATTAATAATTGAAGAGGTCTATCAATTATAAAACCAAGCAGACTCTCCTCATACCTAAATGAGGGATAAAAATCAAGTGTTACGTCCCAATTTCACCCTAAGATTTATAACCTTTGAATCCATGGATTATTATGGTTATCATTGGATTGTTATTACTTTTATTTGATCTTTATGACATATACTAGTTTTGGGATAGTGATATGTTGATTAGTTTACATAATGGATTCATCATGTTACAATAATACTTTATTATTTCTATACATTGTGGATGTATCCTTTTTAGATATGCATCATTAGTTTTTGATATAAATGATGACTTAGAATAAGTACCTATTTATCATGAAATGGATGCAAGATCAATTCTTCCCTCAGAGCATGATAGAGGGAGAGAATCATAAGAGAGGATGGCATAGATGGGATGATTTGGGGATGATATAGGAACTGATAGTCATCCAACACACACACACACCATAGTAGAATAACTTGTTTAACTCTCTATTTAATCTAGATAGTTAGTTTCTTTTTAGTGCTAATTTATTTATGCTATGATCATGTTTACAATTGATTCTTATGATGGTATAATTTTTTTAATTTTATGTATGATTTTAATGCATATGTTTACCTATATAATGTTTTTTTATGAACATGTATTCGATTCTTACACTAAACTAGTTGCCTAACATAATGACTAGTTTAAATGATATTCAATAAATATCATTGTCTTGATTTGATGTCTTTACAAATAAGAAATAGTCAAGGTGTATACATGTAATATTTTTAACTTTTATCAAAAATTGATGCTTTACATCTTGTAGGAACTCATCGTGACTCAATCTCTCTAAGTAAATGACTTAATGGGTGCACTAAGAAAGGGGTGGGTAGACTTTTGGTGCTTCATAGGATTATTGTCCCTTACTAACACATTATTTCCAATCCATTTATCTCCTAAAACCTTTACCTAAGATTTTTATCCTCCTTTGAACATTCCTCTAGTCTTTTCCTCTTTCTATCCTTATCCTTGCTTGATACCCCTTTAACTTGCGTAGCAAACTAGGTCGACTTGGTCGATCTAGTGTAGTTTAGGGTCACTTTAGCACTTTAGGTTTGCTAGCCTTCTAGTTGACCTAGCATAGACTTTAGGAATTAGGAATTAGCTTGAAAATGTGTTAGGTTGATCAAGTTAACCTAGCACATCCAACATGTCCAAATGATTTTAGGGATATATACTCCTATATAGACAAGGTCATTTTGGTCATGATTAGAATATGTAATCAAGAGTTATTATTTTATCGCACTTCTTCACAATATGCTCTTTCACCACTCTACTTAAAGAGTCTTAGCTTTGATTTCTTATTTTGGATAATCTAGTCTTGTGGATAGGTCTTGGATGCTTTAACCTAACAAAGTGATCCTTATGAACCATAAAAATCTCTTGTGAATCCCCATTGGCCAAGGGAGAGATTCAATCATGATAGGTTCACATTCAGGTAAGTATATTCTAACTTTTTCTCCTCTCTTTTAGTAGATATAAGTATCATAAATGTTGGATCAAATAATATTAATCTTCATATTTTATGTATTAGGGTGTTACTCATACTTACTTTATTTGAAGATCCCTATACATATTTGATTGCTTTGTATCTAACCCCCCACTTTGTGCCACAAGATTTGGTGTTCACTATATTAGTTTACTTTTCTTTTTATTATAATAATTTACTTCTTATTTGTTAGCATAAGTAAAATATCAAATCATATGACTCTCTTAGGGTAGTTGTGTGATTGTGTTAGATTGTAGGCTTTATAACCCTTCTTAGCATAAAATGTTATGACAAGTGATATCCTAATCAAGTCTAGAAAATACCCATATTATTCATGCTCCTAATTAATAAGTGTATACCCAATAAAAATTTTACGTGTGTTTTATCTTACCTAATCTAGGATTAATTCATGTATATCATAGAATTTTGATTGCATACATTCTGGTGAACCTAATATGAATCAAACCCTTGTAGGATTTGTTCACTTTTATTTCATTTAATTTGTTCATTTTTTCATCATTTATATCATATATTTTGACATACTGGTTCGATTATGTCGACTCAATTATTTTTCTTTGTGTGTAGGAATAGGTAACTAGATCAAGTAGCTCAACTTAGTATAGGGTGTCAACACTTTCTAGACTTCTAGTTCAACCTACTAGGTCAACTAGGTTAACTTAGCACATTTTTAGAAACTTTGAAATAGGTTACTATATATCCTAATTGATCAACTTGACCTAGTATAGGTTTTAGTTTTCTATACTTCTAAATTAGCCTACTAGGTCGACCAACTCAACCTAGTGTATTTTCAGACATCTAGTTTATCTTACTAGGTCAACTAGGTCAACCTAGTGCATTTTCAACACTTTTTTAATAGGTTTATATATTTATTGGTCAACTAAATTGACCCAATTTGTATAATTTTAATATATTTCTCTAGGGTTCTTGATCATAAATCTCTTTCATTTCTATCTTTAAACCATCAAGGTCAATCTTTTATTCTTTATCTCTTTCTATTTTGTACTTTCTTTTAAAATTTTTAGTCTTAAAAACTACCCCTACACAACCAACTAAATCAACATGATAAACCCAATTTTATGTTCTATGTGCTAGCTAAAACAACTAGGTCAACCTGGTTAATCTAGTAGGTTTTCCAGACCCTATCTTCAATAGTACTAGCTCGACTATGTTGATCTAGTTATATATGTTATGTATATAGTGTTCTCACTATATCTTATTTCAAAATTGGAATTCACCTTGTATGTTAATCACATATTTCTTTTCTTTTTTCTTGCATGGTTAGAATTGATCTAAAACTTAGAAGCTTTGGTTGAAAGATAATTCAAGAAAAAAGGACAACACAATAACAATAATGCTATCTCTGAGAAGAGATGTTTTATTCATCAAATTTGTAGATCCAAACATATGATTATCTTTGAGAAGAGATGTCTAATTTCCATTTTGGGTAACATATTAATTTATACACATTTTGAAGGTAGGAGGAGGATGTGGAAGGTCACCAATCTCAAGGGAGATCAAGTTGTTCGACTTCCATGATTTACAACAATACATAATTTGAGGAATTACTATTTTTAGAAACTTACTATTTTTAGACTACACCACTAAAATTAAAATTTAGGGAAATTACATTTATTTTTTGAGCATCAAAACCCACTGAGTCAAGCTTGATGCCATCTCATGACATTCCTCTCATTTTTATCTTTCCAACAGTTCAAACGGGGAGTCAAATGAAGCTATGGCACAAAAGTTATGGATACCATAAGTTATACCACCAATTGGGGTAGAAACATCACCCAAATTGTCACTTGAAATGTTTCTTAGATCAAGAATAGTTCACATAGTCTAATTAGGAGGTTTTTAATTAACCACTTAGTTTCACTATTTCTATTTTATGCACATGGCCAAATCACATAACATCAAAAAGCATTTTAACATTTGACTACCCAAGCCAACTTACCTAGATTTCATCACCAAGGGGGAAGCCAACTTGATGCTATGGTCAAGTATAAAGCATGGTTAATGGTATATTCTGACTAAGCACCTGACACCCTTATTATTGTAGTGAGTGAAGTGAGGGAGTAAGCCCCAATACCAAGCCTTTATCATTGCTACTATAGTCCCTTTAATATTAAACTCACCTAAAACCATCCATAGATTTCTATCTATTACCTTGATTATAGCCGATTCCCTATCATTTTAAAATTATTCTTAATAATCTAATTAACATTCTAGGTTTACCAATTAGCTAGCTTTACTTTCCAACTTCTCTGCTTGATCTTTGCTCAATTATGTGTGTAAGAACTTGCATTATCTAGCATTGGTATAATATTTTGCTTTATGTGCATCAATTGGATTAGCTAGCATCAATTCAATTTATTGTTTTTTTACTTTCAACATTTACTTTCCTAGATTGGCTATAAAATTATCTTGTTTTATTTCTCATCTTGTCAACAATGTTTTGTTTTTCCCTGTCTACTATACTAGGTCAACCTGGTTGACCTAGTACTATCACAAACCCTATTTTTTACCCATATTCAATATGCTAGGTCAACTTGGTTTACCTATTATAATCTATAAGTCCTATTTTTACATTAGGTTGACTTGGTCAACTTAGTTCTATTTCTTACTTTCCCTATTTATCAACCTAATTCTTCACCTCTTCTAATTTGCATTTTGTTCATTTCCATTTGGTTAGAATGAGGTCTCTTATTAGAATCTTTTTGGACAATATTAGTCCATTTATATCCTATATGGGATTTTCATTTCTCCTTTTTTTTCCTCCTAATAATACCATCACTCTTGGGGCATTTCTTCTCCTCCATCTATAAATTGTAACATGGTTCAAATAACACCTCAAGATGAAGTTAATGGATCTAATCCTTTCTCCACCTACCAAGAAACATCTCAAAATATTCAAACTAATTTGGGAGTAATTGACATAATTTTACTTAATAATCCCACTCACAACCCTTCTTCTAACAACCCTCCCCCCAACATCAATTTGGGGAGTGCTCCTTCCAATACCAACCTACCACCTAATACAACCCAATTATTATCCCAAGTGATTCAACAAATTCACATTATGAAAAACTCTACTACCAATCAAATGATGCAACTTCAACAAAACTTAATAAATGTGGCTAATCAACCTCCAATCATGCATCCTCAATCTAATCCTACCTATATTCCTCCACCTCTTAGATATTCCTTAGGTAATTTTATTCCTCAATCAATAATGAATAACAAGATGCTTCAAACTATTTAAAATGAGCCTTTATCTCCCTTCATCGTATCTATTGACATCAATAACATATCACCAACTATCAAATATGATGGGACTAAAGACCCCGCCTCATTTCCTAAAGCCTTTGGTAATCTCTACAAAGAGTGGATTCAAACTAATACATTTTCTACTACTAAATTCTTAGTTAAAACTTTCACTGGTGATGTATTAAAATGGTATAATCAATTACCCCAACATTATATTTTGTAACTTAAAGATTTGATCAATCCTTTAGCTAAAGAGTTTCAACACAATGATCTTCCTAAAAATTATCTTAGCCATTTCATAAATACTAAGCAATCTCCTAATGAATCAGCTCATGACTTTATTAAAAGATGGAGATCATTAGCTCATAAAGATGATCATAATATGTCTGATGATAGCCTATTTAAACTCTTTATTACCACTTTAACCCCACTCTTGAATACAAGGTTTTAATATTTTATCCTCAAACTCTTAATGAAGCTCTTTACCAAGTTAAATAGCAATACTTTCTTGTGAATCAATTCAAACCTACTTCTCAACTTCTTAAAGGATCTTTTCAAACATCCAGTGTTATCCTTAGTAACACTTCTCAAACAAAACCAAGAGTTGCCAAAAATGATATTCCTTTACCATTTCACATTTCTCTTTTGGTACATTAAATGAGAGAATTTTTACCACCCTCTAAACCTTTTATATATCCTAATGCTCCTCCTAAATGGTATGATCCAAATCTCTTTTGTTGGTTTCATGCCAACATTGGGAATTTTCACAAATCATATATAGGGATTTCTAAATGTGTTATTTCTTACATGCTTGGTGATTCATTTGACTATGAAACCATGATAAAAACACATCATCAATAATACACCAATGCTTCTCAAAAATGACAATCCTCTAAAACTTCTACATCTAATAACCAGAAATCTTCTTCCCATAATCAATCAACTTCCAAGGATGTTTGTTCAATTGACATCAATTATGACCAATAATTTAAAAAATCTCAAAATGTCAATACAAATAACATTAATTATCATCAGAAACCAGCTCACAAAGATCTTGTTACCAAGCCTAAGAAACCTTCTTTGGAGGAACAATTACTTAAAGATACTACCATCATCAATATTGAATTAGAAGCACCTAAGGAATAGCTTCCTCCTTCTAATCCTCCAACTACCTATATTCCTCCAAAGTCTAATCTATCTTCTAAACCTCATGGTTCTTCTTCTAAATATCATTGGAATTTTCTTGAAAAACTTAACTCTATACCATGCAAGATTCCTCTTATGGAGTTGGTTCACACTTCACCTTATCATCATAAATTCCTTATGAAACAACTCTAAGAGATAAAATATCCATCTTATTTAGATGAAGAACCACATTATATTGATGCTCAACCAACTAACATTAATACCATTGAATCTATGCATCCCTCTTTTAAGCCTTCCTTTGAATTCCTTGAAGAGGATATGATTAATGATGAAATCCTCTTTCATGTTGATGATCTACCTCTCTTCATCAAAATAGCCATTAATACCACCCTTATTCAAAAATTTCTATTTGATGAGGTTTCTAGTATTAATGTGACCTCTTTATGGATTCTACAACAACTTGGCTATAATAAAGGTCATCTTAAACAAACCTGTCTTACTTGTCATGGTTTTGACAAGAATAATAAAAATCCACTTGGTTGTATATGTATTCCCTTAACCATTGGCCCTAAGATTGTTTAAACCAAAATCATGGTTCTTGATCTTCCTTCATATTATAACATACTCCTTGGTCATCCTTAGACTCATAAAATGAGGGCCATTACTTCTTTTGGCAGTCAATGCATTAAATTTATACATAACAAAAAATGCTATATGCATGAATCCAATCCCAACCCATGGAATATCTAATTACCTAATATTAAACCTCAATATCATGTTCCTACGATCCCTAAAATTAATAACACACCTTCACTTGAATTAATCAATATAAATCCTAATTTACAAATCACTCTTGTATATTTCAATGATGATGAGGCCAATGAATTATAACATACTTACAACACCACCAAATTACCTCCATATATTTTGGAGTGGATTCCTCCATCTCTTTTACCAACGGATCATACCATTCCTCTCATGGATGAGATTATTGATTCCCCCTCCATGTAATGCTCAAGATCCATCCTTTACCTAAAGATTATTTTACTTGAAATGATTTGGAGTGGCTAAATTGTTCAAGATCCTCTCACCTGACTCCTTGAACCTTCAGTAATCTTGGGATTTCACCTTTTGAAAATCCTCTTAGATATCAAGCATGCATAGTTTCTCCCATTTACAATGACAACTATATCATGGCCCAAGATCAATCTAAAAACTTGGATGTCTTTCATTATCAAAAGACCTTAGCCTAAATTCATACTTTAAATCAAGATGTTCATACCTTTTTTTTACATAATAACTTAGAACTTTAGGGTTATGTGCTTCCTATTAATCCTCGTCTTATCGATTCTCCTTAGGTGGTAGATAAAATCACACCTTCCAAACCTCTAGAAGTAATTTCATCTTATTTTCCTCCTTTAGATACTCCCATTAAATCTAATCCTTCTCCTATAAAATAACCCCTCAACACTCCATCTACTTCTAATCTTGAAATTACACTTGATGCCAATGTAACTGATGTGCATCAAATACATTCCAAATATGATCACCATGGTAATCAAATTTTAGATCTAGAAGTAGATGTTGATTATTGTGGTCCTCTTCCTACTTTGCCTAGTGACAAAGCTATTCTTGAGTTACTTTATGATTGAGAACCTTAACTTCCCTGGAAACATCATAAACATGGAAATTTTAATACTAAGACTCCTCACTTCAACAACTTTATCGCTAGCATTGATCCCAAAAGTAATCAAATTTCATCCTTACCCAATGCACCATACCAATTTCAATATGATAGTGACATGATCATTGAAGAAAAAACTCATATTGAATATTTTACTCCCTCGTTCCCTTAACTGATCATAATTTCCAAATAACTTTCACCCTCTAAACATGATAATTTTAGCCTATTTTTTGATAAGTATCAAGAGGAATTCCCCTTGCCTTAACAAGAAATTCCTGACACTGACCCTAAGATAGTGGTCCATAACATTATTACCTATCCTAGTGACAAATTGGTGCATTAGAAGCAACAAAAATTTCCTCCTAAAGTTACCAACTTATGCCATAAGGAAATCATTAAATTATTTGATACTAAATTTAATAAACTTTTGGATTATTCTAAATGGGTTTCTAATATTATTCTTGTTAAAAAAAAAGTCACTATGGTTATTTATATTTACATTTAATTCCATAATCTTAATGTTTCTTGTCCTAAAGACAATTTTCCTTTGCCTTCAATAGATGCCATTATCGATCCCACAACTCAATATGAAATGTTATCTCTTATAGATGGATTTTCAAGATACAATCAAATTCATATAGCTCCCATACCAGCATAAGACTACTTTCACCATGGAATGGGACACCTATTATTATGTTAAAATTACCTTTATTCTCAAAAAATTTGGGGCCACTTATTAATGTGCAATGATTCATATCTTTCACAACCTCATCCATAAAATTGTTGAAACATATGTAGATGATATTATGCTAAATCCAAACACCATAAAAATCATATTTTTGATCTTGCCATCATATTTGATCATATCCTCAAATATAAAGTCTAACTTAATCCTTTAAAATGTGTATTCAGAGTTACATCTAGCAAATTATTAGGATTCTTAGTCTCTCTCTATGGCATTGATGTTTATCTAACCAAGATTAATGATATTATCAACATTCCTATTCCTCATTCTATTCTTAATATTCATACATATTTAGGCAAACTTGGGGAAATTATATGATTCATTCTTGAGATGGATTATCAAATTCACTCCATTAATTTCCTTCTCAAGAAAAGTATAGCATTGAAATGGATGGATCCATGTCAAAAAATATTTGATAATATGAAAGAGCCATTACTTCATCCACCTACACTTCATCCTCCTTCTAATGATAGACCTTTGATTCTATAAACTTCTTCCACACTCATATTAGTAGGGTAAATGATTTCCCAATAAGATGATGCATGCAATGAGTATGCCATATACTATATTATCCAAGGCCTCATCAATTATAAAACACATTATACTAAAGTTGAGCATGATTGGCTCACTATTTATTTTACAGCTGAAAAGCTTCATCACTACATGATTTACCAAACCATTTATGTCATTATCCATTTTGACCCCCTTCATCATTTCTTCTCTAAATAATTTCTTCTAGGAGATAGAATTGGCAAGTAGATGGTCTTACTTATGGAATTCGATCTTCACATCATCATTTAAAAAGTTGTCAAAGGGAAAGTCATAGCTAACTAAATTACCATAGCTCCTATTCTAGCCACTTCTTCCCTTCAAGATAACCTTATAGATGATAATATACTTTAGATTTAAGGTCTTAATTAAGAAATTTATCTTAAAGATTATTTTCATAGCTTTACTATTGATCTTGAAGCTAATCAACTTGATGAACCTTTCACTTCCTATGGTACTACTAAATTAATGTTGACTTACATGAGGCTACTTGGACCCTTCACTTTTATGGTGATAAATGACTTCAAGGAGTTGGACTAGGTTGCATTCTGACTAGTCCTCTATTTTTTTTTACATTTGATGTCACCAACAATATGGCTGAGTACGAAGCTCTTATCTTAGGTATGAGAGCTGATATTGATTAAAAATACAATATCTTCTTGCTTTGGGAAATTATCAACTCATTTTCCATCAAGTTAGTGGTTATTATCAATTTAAAAGTGAAAACCTTATCACCTATCATCAAATTACAATCACTCTTACCAAGAATTTTTTCTCTTTTACAATTGAGCCTATTCCTAGAGATCAAAATTCCATTGCTGATTCTCTTGCCTCTTCAAATTCTCTTTTTCATCCACATCAAGTCCTTTCTGATCCTTCTTTTATCATATAAATAATCAAATCTCTATCATCTACCCACCCTCTTAATTCACTTATCTACCACATCGAGGTTGTCACCATATAATAATGCCCATGGTATCAAGATATCATCCAATTCTTATAACATCTAACTTATCCTCCTAATTTGGATTCCCTTGAAAAGACACATCTTCACAAACAAGATTTTAAGTATGGATTTAGACATAACATCCTTTATTATCACAATGTTGAATATACCTTGCTCTATTGTGTCATGCAAGATGAGGTCCCTCCTCTACTTGAAGAAGCACATGGGGCATTTTTGGTGGTCACTATAGTGGACATGCTACAACCTGCAAATTCCTATGTATGGGTTACTATTGGCCTACTCTAGAAAAAGATGCTATTGAATATGCTAAAAAGTGTAATCCTTGTTAGCTTCATGATGATCTCATTCATTCACCATGAGCTCAAATTCAAACTATAAAATCTCTATGGCCATTTTCCAAATGAGGATTTGATCTCATTGCTAAACTTCCTTGTTCCCAAGATGGGCACATATTTATTATCACCTCTACTGAGTACTTTACCAAGTGGATTGAAGCCATGCCCTTTGTTAATATTACTAGTCCTATAATATCTAAGTTCAATCTTAACCAAATAATTTACCACTTTGGCATCCCCACACCATTATTTTTGACAATGGTAGTAATTTCAAAAATAAACATGTCAAACAACTTTGTACCAAATTCAAAATCAATCTCAAGTTTTCCACTCCTTATCATCCATAGTGCAATGGTAAAGCTGAGGCCATTAACAAGATTCTCAATAAAATTATTCAAAAGATAATTCATGAAGCCTACATGGATTAACATCTTCATCTTTATCCCACACTTTGGTCCTATCAAACTAGCATTCATACTACCACTAAAGCAACTCCATTTTCTCTACTATATGGTTCTGAGTCAGTTCTTCCTCTTGAGGTTGAGATTCCTTCTCTTTACATATATATTAATGGAATCATTCCCAATTAATAATTTCATGAGGCTCACCTTCATTCCCTCAATATACTTGATGAATGTCATCTCTCTTCCTTACAACATAATCACTAATATAAGGCTCGCATCACTCAACAACATAACAAACATGTTAAATTTTACACATTTAATGTTGGTGATCTTGTCCTTAAATTAGACTAAACCCATGAAAAAAAGGTAAATATGCCCAAAAATGGTGGTGCCCATACTTAGTTAAAGATATCCTTGGTCCAAGCACTTATTATTTTCAAACTAATGAATGCCATGATTTCAAGGAACCCACCAATGTTCAATTCCTAATAAAAAATTTGCATAATCATTTCCTTCTTTTCATATTTCCTATCTATATATATCTAACTATTTTTTTAAGTTACTAAAGCACATATCTCTCCCTCTATATTAGTTCCCTCTTATTCACAAACCTTTAGTCCTCCCTTTTGGTCATTTGGTTTCTTGATGTACCATAGTCTTCATTATCTTATTTTTCATTTTCCTTCTATTTACCAATTTTGATTTGGTACCCCTTGGGATTTTATTTTGAAATTTTATTTGTAAGACCATGGATAGGACCTGACATCCCTCACAAAACCACCATATTTTACTTTTATTCTTTCTCTTTATTATTGTTTTCTAATGTTGTTTTGGCATCCTTTGGGTTTTCCTTTATGAGGTGCTTTGTCAAAGGCTCCCTCACTTTTTTCTTGTTAGCACCCTCATGGTTCTCTCTTTTATGAGTTTCTCTGTAGGAACATGGATATGACCTAACTCTCCTCATAAAATTACCATTATTTTCATGTTCTTGATCCTTGTTCTTAAACTCTAGCTTTTGCTTCTTTTTGCTAGATGGAATTTGCAAATAATCTATTATTAGCATGTTTTCATCCATTTCCCTCTTTCTTATGATAAGGAGTCACAATTTATTATCAGTGGATCCATTTTTTCACCCTTTGTCAAATTTTTTAATAATTTGAAGCAATTCATATTATTCCATGTGTCATTCATCTTGATTTCCCCTTTCTTTCATCTCCTCATTAGATTAAAACAAGGTCAAAGTCTAGATAACACTTTTATTTCACCTAGATTTATAAGACTCTTAGAAACCATGCTCTTTTATGTTATCTCTTTTAGAAACCATGTCCAAAATTTTCAAATGAAAGTCATCTTTAGCACCCATTTTTATTTTTCCATATTCATATGGAGGAGGAATAAAAGATAAGAAAAATTGATCAAGAAAGTTAAAAGATAAATCATTTGAAACAAAAGTCAATGATATCTAAAAGGCAACATACAAATCTCAAAATTCAAATTCACACCAAAATATGTGATTACAAGCACATCTCCTATCTCTAATTGAAGCTCAAACTCCATATTTAGCTTCACATAGAGTTGAAGTCCTTTGGGGTGTAGTAGGCTAGTAGATTGGAATAGGGGAATTCAAAAAATCTATGGTGATACCTACTTTCTCACACAAGTACCCAATATTTTCTGTAGACCAACGAATCTATAAGGGGTCCTAAATAATGGGGAACACATCATGGGGAGGTAGGTCTATTTTAATTTTCATGCATATAGGCTTCATGGGATTATCTATATACTCTATTTATTGACTCAAGATTTGTGTAGCTAAGATAAGTTCTTCAGAGTCCCTAAGGTCAAAAGTCCTCTTATTTTTAAAAACCAAATTTTAGTGTCTTGACTTCAATAAAGAGTTTTTCTACCTTATTTTTTCCTTAATTATCCCCTCCACCCATTTCATCTCCCCCCTTGATATCCAAATTGTGATTCCAAATATGTTTTCCCTCTTAAAATTCCTTCTTCATTTCTTAAAAACATGCTAACACTATTTTTTTTCAATTTTATCTATCTTTAAACACAAAACAACATGTTTAAGTAACTTTGGATCATATTCTTCACTTCATTTTACATTTAATAGACTTACTTTACTTTCCATTTACCATTTATCATGATTTTACTATCCTACTATTATGGACACCTAGTTTGTACCCTTTTTCCATTATTTAATGAGATTTGGATTGTTACTACTCACTCATCAATGTTTTTTTTTCATTTTATGCGTTCCCTTTTTCCATTATTGAGTGAGATGTGGATTGTTACTGATCACTCATCAATGTTGTTTTACCATTTTGTTTTTATTTTTACCATTGATTTATCTTGCTTATCATTACTTTTTAAACATATATCCTTGGTTTGAATTGGTGATTTTGATTTTTCTTACTTGAGGTTTAGTTGTTTGAGTTTTTTAGTCTTTCTTAGCATTGGATTTTTTGTTACCTAATTTAATCTTATTTTACTTGGTTATTTGGTATAACATAGAACTTATACCAAGCTTGCCAAATTCCTAAGTACATCCCATCTACATAACACCAACTATCTTGTATTTTCTTACATTTATTTGTTTTTTCTCCTTAGTTTTGTATTCTTGGGTTTGTAAAAAGTAGTCTTTGTGCCATACACAATCAAAACTAAATACATAGCTAACAATCATCTTGTAATAAAGGTAAGTCAAGGTACACATCAATTTTTCTTTTTATTTATTTACTTTTTAGATTAGTTTATTTTTTTATCATTTACTTTTAGTTATTTTATGATTTTTAAAATACTACAACTAGCATCAACATTGTGTGTGTCCTTATGTTTTTTTCTCAAAGAACCATCCCCTATTACACCTTAGTGACATGTGATGAGTTTTAAGTGGGGCATATGTATACACATAATATTTTTAACTTTTATCAAATACTGATGCTTTACATCTTGTAGGAACCCATCATGAATCAATCTCTCTAATTGCATGCCTTAAGGTCCCTAAACCATTGGTGTTTCATAGGATTTTTGTCCCTTATTTCAACATTATTTCTAATCCATTTATCTCCTAAAAAGTTTCCCTAATATTTTTATCTTCCCTTACACAATCCTATAGTCTTTTATTCTTTCTATCCTTCTTCTCCTTACTTTACACCCTTTTGACCTAAATAATAAACTAGGTC
The DNA here is from genome assembly GCA_037957365.1 of Torreya grandis. Lineage (NCBI taxonomy): Eukaryota > Viridiplantae > Streptophyta > Pinopsida > Cupressales > Taxaceae > Torreya > Torreya grandis. Next base: position 101,346 of record JARHVA010008451.1, read on the forward strand.
AAATTGGTTAACCTAGTGTAGTTTAGGGTCACTTTAGCTCTTTAGGTTTGTTATACTTCTATCTGACTTGTCACAAACATTAGGCATTAGCTCAAAAATGTGCTAGGTTGATTGAGTTAACCTAGCACAACTGACACGTGTGAATGATTTTAGGGTGAGATAATCCTATACATACAAGGTCATTTTAGTCATTATTAAAATATGTAATCAAGATTTATTATTCACTCATGATTCTTCACAATCTAATCTTCCACCATTCTACTTGAGGAGTCCTAACTTAGGTTTCTTATTTTGGAGAATTTAGTCTTATGGATAGGTCTTGGATGCTTTGGCCTAAAAACGTGATCCTTATGAACAACAACAACCTCTTGTAAATCCCCATTGACCAAGGGAGATATTTAATCACAATGGGTTCATATTTAGGTAAGTATATTCTAACTTTGTTCTCCTCTCTTTTAGTAGATAGAAGTAGCATAAATCTTGGCTTGAATAATATTAATCTTCATATTATATGTATTAGGGTGTTACTCATACTTAATTTATATGAAGTTACCTATACATATTTGATTGCTTTGAATCTAACCCCCCACTGTGTGCCACAAGCTTTGATGTGCACTAGATTAGTTTACTTTTATTATTATTATAATAGTTTACTTTCTTTTTTGTTAGCATAATTGAAATATCAAATCATAGGACTCTATTATGGTTGTTGTGTGATTGTATTAGACTCTAGGCTTTATAACTCTTCTTAGAATGGTATGTTGTTACAAGTGATACAAGTGATCCCATAATTAGGTCTAGTGGATTCCCATATTGGTCATGTTCCCATTTAATAAGTGTATACCCAATTAAAAGTGTAGGTTTGCTCTATCTTATCCAATCTAGGATTAATTCATGTACATCATGAAATTTTGATTGAATACACAAGGCATTAGTATAAATATTTGATTAGATAATGATAATTATGGAATTAGTATAACATATTTATGTGTGATAATAGATTTCGAAAGCTGGTCATTGATTTCTCCATAGTTAAATTTATATTCAAAATTAAAATATAGCTAACATTTTTGAATTAATGTCAATACTTGCATTATGAAATTAACCATAGTTAGAATATTGAAATACAAGTGGCATTAGTTTAATGATATAAAT